>MBPM02000315.1:0-29328 GCA_001695595.3 Plasmopara viticola | reverse complement strand
AGTGTATAAGCATTCTGTTGGAGCGCTGAGACGTTGTACGGCCACAGATACGTCTTTTCTATCGCTCTAGACATGCACAGAAGCAATAGAGCGACAACGAAGTGTACAATAAGTCTGTTGAAGCACTGAGACGTTGTACGGCCACAGATACGTCCTTTCTATCGCTCTAGACATGCACAGATGCGATAGAGCAACATCGAAGTGTATAATCATTCTGTTAGAGTACTGACACATTCTACGGCCATAGATACGTCCTTTCTATCGCTCTAGACATGCACAGATGCAAAAGAGCCCTAACGAAGTGTATAAGCATTCTGTTGGAGGGCTGAGACGTTGTACCGCCACAGATACGTCCTTTCTATTGCTCTAGACATGCACAGAGGCAATAGACCGACAACGAGGTGTATAAGCAATATTTGTTAAGCACTGAGACGTTGTACGGCCACAAATACGTCCTTTCTATCGCTCTAGACATGCACAGAAGCAATAGAGCGACAACGAAGTGTACAATAAGTCTGTTGAAGCACTGAGACGTTGTACGGCCACAGATACGTCCTTTCTATCGCTCTAGACATGCACAGATGCGATAGAGCCACATCGAAGTGTATAATCATTCTGTTAGAGTACTGACACATTCTACGGCCATAGATACGTCCTTTCTATCGCTCTAGACATGCACAGATGCAATAGAGCACAACGAAGTGTATAAGCATTCTGTTGGAGGGCTGAGACGTTGTACCGCCACAGATACGTCCTTTCTATCGCTCTAGACATGCACAGATGCAATAGAGCCACAACGAAGTGTATAGTCATTCTGTTGGAGCGCTGAGACGTTGTACGGCCACAGATACGTCCTTTCTTTCGCTCTAGACATGCAAAGATGCAAAAGAGCCCCAACGAAGTGTTAATCATTCGTTGGAGCCTGAGACGTTGTACGGCCACAGATACGTCCTTTCCATCGCTCTAGACATGCACAGATGCAAAGAGCACAACGAGTGTATATCATTCTGGTGGAGCGCTGAGACGTTGTACGACCACAGATACGTCCTTTCTATCGCTCTAGACATGCACAGATGCGATAGAGCAACAACGAAGTGTATAGTCATTCTGTTGGAGCGCTGAGACGTTGTACGGCCAAAGATTCGTCCTTTCCATCGCTCTAGACATGCACAGGTTCGATAGAGCGACAACGAAGTGTATAATTATTCTGTTGGAGGGCTGAGACGTTGAACTACCAAAAATACGTCCATTCTATCGCTATAGACAATCAAAGATGTAATAGAGCCACGACGAAGTGTATAATCATTCTGTTGGAGCGCTGAGACGTCATACGGCAACAGATACGTCCTTTCTGTCGCTCTAGACATGCACAGATGCAATAGAGCCCCAACGAAATGTATAAGCATTCTGTTGGAGGGCAGAGACGTTGTACGGTCACAGATACGTCCTTTCTGTTGCTCTAGACATGCACAGAGGCAATAGAGCGACAACGAGGTGTATAAGCATTCTGTTGAAGCACTGAGACGTTGTACGGCCACAAATACGTCTTTTCTATCGCTCTAGACATGCATAGAAGCAATAGAGCGACAACGAAGTGTACAATAAGTCTGTTGAAGCACTGAGACGTTGTACGGCCACAGATACGTCCTTTCTATCGCTCTAGACATGCACAGATGCGATAGAGCAACATCGAAGTGTATAATCATTCTGTTAGAGTACTGACACATTCTACGGCCATAGATACGTCATTTCTATCGCTCTAGACATGCACAGATGCAATAGAGCACAACGAAGTGTATAAGCATTCTGTTGGAGGGCTGAGACGTTGTACCGCCACAGATACGTCCTTTCTGTTGCTCTAGACATGCACAGAGGCAATAGACCGACAACGAGGTGTATAAGCATTCTGTTGAAGCACTGAGACGTTGTACGGCCACAAATACGTCTTTTCTATCGCTCTAGACATGCATAGAATGCAATAGAGCACAACGAAGTGTAACAATAATCTTGTTGAAGCACTGAGACGTGTGTACGGCCACAGATACGTCCTTTCTATCGCTCTAGACATGCACAGATGCGATAGAGCAACATCGAAGTGTATAATCATTCTGTTAGAGTACTTACACATTCTACGGCCATAGATACGTCCTTTCTGTCGCTCTAGACATGCACAGATGCAATAGAGCACAACGAAGTGTATAAGCATTCTGTTGGAGGGCTGAGACGTTGTACCGCCACAGATACGTCCTTTCTATTGCTCTAGACATGCACAGATGCAATAGATCCACAACGAAGTGTATAATCATTCTGTTGGAGCGCTGAGACGTTGTACGGCCACAAATACGTCCTTTCTATCGCTGTATACATGCAAAGATGCGATATAGCCACAACGAAGTGTATAATAAGTCTGTTGGAGCACTGAGACGTTGTACGGCCATAGATACGTCCTTTTTATCGCTGTAGACATGCACAGATGCGATAGAGCCACAACGAAGTGTTTAATCATTCTGTTGGAGCGCTGAGACGTTGTACGGCCACAGGTACGTCCTTCCCATCGCTCTAGACATGCACAGATGCAATAGAGCCACGACGAAAGGTATAATCATTCTGTTGGAGCGCTGAGACGTCGGACAGCCACAGAGAGGTCCATTCTATCGCTCTAGACATGCACAGATGGAAAACAGCCACAACGAAGTGTATAAGCATTCAGTTGGAGCGCCTGGACGCTTGTACGGCCAAAGATCCGTCCTTTCTTTCACTCTAGACATGCACAGATGCAAAAGAGCCCCAACGAAGTGTTTAATCGTTCTGTTGGAGCACTAGGGCGTTGTACGGCCACAGATACGTCCTTTCTATCGCTCTAGACATGCAAAGATGCAATAGATCCACAACGAAGTGTATAAGCATTCTGTTGGAGCACTGAGACGTTGTACGGCCACAAATACGTCCTTTCTATCGCTCTAGACATGCAAAGATGCGATATAGCCACAACGAAGTGCATACGCATTCTGTTGGAGCACTGAGACGTTGTACGGCCATAGATGTCCTTTTATCGCTCTAGACATGAACAGATGCGATAGAGCCACAACAAAGTGTATAATACTTCTGTTGGAGCACTGAGACATTGTACGGCCACAGACACGTCCTTTCTATCGCTCTAGACATTCAAAGATGTAATAGATCCACGACGAAGTGTATAATAATTCTGTTGGAGCGCTGAGACGTTGTACGGCCACAGATACCTCCTTTCTATCGCTCTAGACATTTACAGATGAAGTAGAGCCACAACGAAGTGTATACTTATTCTGTTGGAGGGCTAAAACGTTGTACGGCCACAGATGTGTCCTTTCATTCGCTCTAGACATGCACAGATGCGATAGAGCCACATCGAAGTGTATAATCATTCTGTTGGAGAACTGAGGCGTTGTACGGCCCACAGATACGTCCCTTTCTATCGCTCTAGACATGCAAGATGCAATAGATCCACAACGAAGTGTATAATCATTTGTTGAGGCTGAGACGTTGTACGGCCACAGATACGTCCTTTCTATCGCTCTAGACATGCAAAGATGCGATATAGCCACAACGAAGTGTACAATAATTCTGTTGGAGCGCTAGGACGTTGTACGGCCATAGATACGTCCTTTCTATCGCTCTAGACATGCACAGATGCAATAGAGCCCCAACGAAGTGTAAAAGCATTCTGTTGGAGGGCTGAGACGTTGTACGGCCACAGATACGTCCTTTCTTTCGCTCTAGACATGCACAGATGTGATAGATCCACGACGAAGTGTATAATCATTCTGTTGGAGCGCTGAGACGTTGTACGGCCATAGATACGTCCTTTCTATCGCTGTAGACATGCACAGATGCGATAGAGCCACAACGAAGTGTTTAATCATTCTGTTGGAGCGTTGAGACGTTGTACGGCCACAGATACGTCCTTTCTATCGCTCTAGACATGCACAGATGCAATAGAGCACGACGAAGTGTAATCATTCTGTTGGAGCGCTGAGACGTTGTACAGCCACAGAGAAGTCCTTTCTATCGCTCTAGACATGCACAGATGGAAAACAGCCACAACGAAGTGTATAAGCATTCAGTTGGAGCGCTGAGACGTTGTACGGCCAAACATACGTCCTTTCTTTCGCTCTAGACATGCACAGATGCAAAAGAGCCCCAACGAAGTGTTTAATCGTTCTGTTGGAGCACTGGGGCATTGTACGGACACAGATACGTCCTTTCTATCGCTCTAGACATTCAAAGATGTAATAGATCCACGACGAAGTGTAATATCATTCTGTTGGAGCACTGGAACGTTGTACGGCCAAAAATACGTCCTTTCTATCGCTCTAGACATACAAAGATGCGATATAGCCACAACGAAGTGTAAAAGCATTCTGTTGGAGCACTGAGACGTTGTACGGCCACAGATACGTCCTTTTTATCGCTCTAGACATGCACAGATGCGATAGAGCCACAATGAAGTGTATAATAAGTCTGTTGGACCACTGAGACGTTGTACGGCCACAGATACGTCCTTTCCATCTCTCTAGACATGCACAGATGCGATAGAGCAATAACGAAGTGTATATTTATTCTGGTGGTGCGCTGAGACGTTGTACGACCACAGATCCCTCCTTTTTATCGCTCTAGACATGCACAGATGCGATAGAGCCACATCGAAGTGTATAATCATTCTGTTGGAGCGCTGAGACGTTGTACGGCCACAGATGTGTCCTTTCTATCGCTCTAGACACGCAAAGATGCGATATAGCCACAACGAAGTGTATAATAAGTATGTTGGAGCACTGAGACGTTGTACGGCCATAGATACGTCTTTTCTATCGCTCTAGACATGCACAGAAGCAATAGAGCCACGGCAAAGTGTATAATCATTCTGTTGGAGCACTGAGACGTTGTACGGCCACAGGTACGTCCTCCCTTTCGCTCTAGACATGCACAGATGCAAAAGAGCCCCAACGAAGTGTTCAATCTTTCTGTTGGAGCACTGGGGCGTTGTACGGCTACAGATACGTCCTTTCTATCGCTCTAGACATGCAAAGATGCAATAGATCCACAACGAAGTGTATAAGCATTCTGTTGGAGCGCTGAGACGTTGTACGGCCACAAATACGTCCTATCTATCGCTCTAGACATGCAAAGATGCGATATAGCCACAACGAAGTGTATACGCATTCTGTTGGAGCACTGAGACGTTGTACGGCCATTGATACGTCCTTTTTATCGCTTTAGACATGCACAGATGCGATAGAGCCACAATGAAGTGTATAATACTTCTGTTGGAGCACTGAGACATTGTACGGCCACAGACACGTCTTTTCTATCGCTATAGACATTCAAAGATGTAATAGATCCACGACGAAGTGTATAATCATTCTGTTGGAGCGCTGAGACGTTGTACGGCCACAGATACCTCCTTTCTATCGCTCTAGACATTTACAGATGTAGTAGAGCCACAACGAAGTGTATACTTATTCTGTTGGAGGGCTAAAACGTTGTACGGATACAGATGCGTCCTTTCATTCGCTCTAGACATGCACAGGTGCGATAGAGCCACATCGAAGTGTATAATCATTCTGTTGGAGCACTGGGGCGTTGTACGGCCATAGATACGTCCTTTCTATCGCTGTATACATGCAAAGATGCGATATAGCCACAACGAAGTGTACAATAAGTATGTTGGAGCGCTGAGACGTTGTACGGCCAAATACGATAGCTCGAGACATGCACAGATAATAGCCACAACGAAGTGTACAATATTCTGTTGGAGCGCTGAGACGTTGTACGGCCATAGATACGTCCTTTCTATCGCTCTAGACATGCACAGACATAGAGCACATGAAGCATTCAATACGTTGTACGGCCACAGATACGTCCTTTCTTCGAGACATGCACATATGTATAAGCATTCTGTTGGAGCACTGAGACGTTGTACGGCCACAAATACGTCCTTTCTATCGCTCTAGACATGCAAAGATGCGATAGAGCCACAACGAAGTGATACATTCTGTTGGAGCGCTGAGACGTTGTACGGCCATAGATACGTCCTTTCTATCGCTTAGACATGCACAGATGCAATAGCGCCACAACGAAGTGTATAATCTTTCTTGGAGCGCTGAGACGTTGTACGGCCACAGATACGTCCTTTCTTGCTTTAGACATGCACACGATGCCACAGATGCTGGATGGACGTTGTACGGCCACGTTCTTTCTATCGCTCTCGAAGATGCATATAGCCACAACGAAGTGTAAATAATTCTGTTGGAGCCCCAGGACGTTGTACGGCCATAGTTACGCCCTTTCTATCGCTTTAGACATGCACAGATGCAATAGAGCCCCAACGAATTTTAAAAGCATTCTGTTGGAGGGCTGAGACGTTGTACGGCCACAGATACGTCCTTTCTTTCGCTCTAGACATGCACAGATGTAATAGATCCACGACGAAGTGTATAATCATTCTGTTGGAGCGCTGAGACGTTGTACGGCCAAAGATACGTCCTTTCTATCGATGAATACATGCAAAGATGCGATATAGCCACAACGAAGTGTATAATAAGAATGTTGGAGCACTGAGACGTTGTACGGCCAAATATACGTCCTTTTTATTGCTGTAGACATGCATACATGCGATAGAGCCACAACGAAGTGTATAAGCATTCTGTTGGATCGCTGAGACATTGTACGGCCACAGACACGTCCTTTTCTTGCTCTAGATCATTCAAAGATGTAATAGACATGAACCGATAGACAGAACGATAGTATATACGGCCACAGATATCTTTTTATTCAGATGTATGGAAGCTGTTGGACTGAGACGTTGTACGGCCACAGATACGTCCTTTCTATCGCTGTATACATGCAAAGATGCGATATAGCCACAACGAAGTGTATAATAAGTCTGTTGGAGCTCTGAGACGTTGTACGGCCATAGATACGTCCTTTCTATCGCTCTAGACATGCACAGAAGCAATAGAGCCACGGCGAAGTGTATTATCATTCTGTTGGAGCACTGAGATACGGCCACAGATACTTCTGTTGGAGCTGTTGGAGCGCTGAGACATTGTACGGCCATAGATACGTCCTTTCTATCGCTCTAGACATGCACAGATTCGATAGAGCAACTACGAAGTGTATACTCATTCTGTTGGAGCGCTGGGACGTTGTACGGCCACAGATACGTCCTTTCTTTCGCTCAAGACATGCACAGTTGGAATAGATCCCCAACGATGTGTATAATCATTCTGTTGGAGCGCTGAGACGTTGTGCGGCCACAGATACGTCCTTTCTATCGCTCTAGACATGCACACATGCAATAGAGCAACAACAGAATGTATAAATATTCTGCTGGAGCATTAAGACGTTGTGCGGCCATAGATACTTCTTTTCTTTCGCTCTAGACATGCACAGATGCCATGGAGCGACAACGAAGTGAAGAAATATTCTGTTGGACCGCTGAGACGTTGTACGGCCAAAAAACGTCCTTTCTATCGCTTTAGACATGCACAGATGCAATGCAGCCACAACGAATTGTCTGATCATTCTGCTGGAGCGCTGAGACGTTGTGCGGCCAAAGATACGTCCTTTCTATCGCTGTAGACATGTACAGATGCTATAGAGCCACATCGAAGTGTCAAATAATTCTGTTGGAGCCCCAGGACGTTGTACGGCCATAGTTACGCCCTTTCTATCGCTTTAGACATGCACAGATGCAATAGAGCCCCAACGAATTTTAAAAGCATTCTGTTGGAGGGCTGAGACGTTGTACGGCCACAGATACGTCCTTTCTTTCGCTCTAGACATGCACAGATGTAATAGATCCACGACGAAGTGTATAATCATTCTGTTGGAGCGCTGAGACGTTGTACGGCCAAAGATACGTCCTTTCTATCGATGAATACATGCAAAGATGCGATATAGCCACAACGAAGTGTATAATAAGAATGTTGGAGCACTGAGACGTTGTACGGCCAAATATACGTCCTTTTTATTGCTGAAGACATGCACAGATGCGATAGAGCCACAACGAAGTGTATAAGCATTCTGTTGGATCGCTGAGACATTGTACGGCCACAGACACGTCCTTTCTTTTGCTCTAGACATTCAAAGATGTAATAGATCCACGACGAAGTATATAATCATTCTGTTGGAGCACTGGGACGTTGTACGGCCAAAAATACGTCCTTTCTATCGCTATAGACATGAACAGATGCGATAGAGCCAGAACGAAGTGTATAATACTTCTGTTGGAGCACTGAGACGTTTTACGGCCATAGATACGTCCTTTGTATTGCTGTAGATATGCACAGATGCGATAGATCCACGACGAAGTGTATAATCATTCTGTTGGAGCGCTGAGACGTTGTACGGCCACAGATACGTCCTTTCTATTGCTGTATACATGCAAAGATGCGATATAGCCACAACGAAGTGTATAATAAGTCTGTTGGAGCTCTGAGACGTTGTACGGCCATAGATACGTCCTTTCTATCGCTCTAGACATGCACAGAAGCAATAGAGCCACGGCGAAGTGTATTATCATTCTGTTGGAGCGCTGAGACGTTGTACGGCCACAGATACGTCCTCTCTTTCGCTCTAGACATGCATAGATGCGATAGAGCCACAACGAAGTGTATAATACTTCTGTTGGAGCGCTGAGACATTGTACGGCCATAGATACGTCCTTTCTATCGCTCTAGACATGCACAGATGCAATAGAGCAACTACGAAGTGTATACTCATTCTGTTAGAGCGCTGGGACGTTGTACGGCCACAGATACGTCCTTTCTATCGCTCTCGACATGCACAGAAGCAATAGAGCCACATACTCATTCTGTTGGAGGGCTGAGGCGTTGCACGGCCAAAATACGTCCTTTCTATCGCTTTAGACATGCACAGATGCAATGCAGCCACAACGAATTGTCTGATCATTCTGCTGGAGCGCTGAGACGTTGTGCGGCCAAAGATACGTCCTTTCAATCGCTCTAGACATGTACAGATGCGATAGAGCCACATCGAAGTGTACAATAATTCTGTTGGAGCGCCAGGACGTTGTACGGCCATAGTTACGCCCTTTCTATCGCTTTAGACATGCACAGATGCAATAGAGCCCCAACGAATTTTAAAAGCATTCTGTTGGAGGGCTGAGACGTTGTACGGCCACAGATACGTCCTTTCTTTCGCTCTAGACATGCACAGATGTAATAGATCCACGACGAAGTGTATAATCATTCTGTTGGAGCGCTGAGACATTGTACGGCCAAAGATACGTCCTTTCTATCGATGAATACATGCAAAGATGCGATATAGCCACAACGAAGTGTATAATAAGAATGTTGGAGCACTGAGACGTTGTACGGCCATAGATACGTCCTTTTTATTGCTGAAGACATGCACAGATGCGATAGAGCAATAACGAAGTGTATATTTATCCTGGTGGTGCGCTGAGACGTTGTACGACCACAGATACGTCCTTTCTATCGCTCTAGACATTCAAAGATGTAATAGATCCACGACGAACTGAATTATCATTCTGTTGGTTGGCTAAGACGTTGTACGGCCACAGATACGTCCTTTCTATCGCTCTATACATGCAAAGATGCGATATAGCCACAACGAAGTGTATAATAAGTCTGTTGGAGCACTGAGACG
This sequence comes from Plasmopara viticola, assembly GCA_001695595.3. Taxonomy (NCBI): domain Eukaryota; phylum Oomycota; class Peronosporomycetes; order Peronosporales; family Peronosporaceae; genus Plasmopara; species Plasmopara viticola. The sequence continues at coordinate 19,656 of MBPM02000315.1, read as the reverse complement.
TTTTACGGCCATAGATACGTCCTTTTTATTGCTGTAGACATGCACAGATGCGATAGAGCCACATCGAAGTGTATAATACTTCTGTTGGATCGCTGAGACATTGTACGGCCACAGACACGTCCTTTCTATCGCTCTCGACATGCACAGAAGCAATAGAGCCACATCGAAGTGTATACTCATTCTGTTGGAGGGATGAAACGTTGTACGGCCATAGATACGTCCTTTCTTTCGCTCTAGACATGCACAGATGCGATAGAGCCACATCGAAGTGTATAATCATTCTGTTAGAGCAATGGGACGTTGTACGGCCAAAGATACGTCCTTTCTTTCGCTCTAGACATGCACAGAAGCAAAAGAGCCACAGCGAAGTGCATAATCATTCAATTAGAGCACTGAGACGTTGTACGGCCATAGATACGTCCTACCTTTCGCTCTAGACATGCAAAGATGCAAAAGAGCCCCAACGAAGTGTTTAATCATTCAGTTAGAGCGCTGAGACGTTGTACGGCCACAGATACGTCCTTTCCATCTCTCTAGACATGCACAGAGGCAATAGAGCAATAACGAAGTGTATATTTATTCTGGTGGTGCGCTGAGACGTTGTACGACCACAGATCCGTCCTTTCTATCGCTCTAGACATGCACAGATGCGATAGAGCCACAACGAAGTGTATAAATATTCTGTTGGAGCGCTGGGACGTTGTACGGCCACAGATACGTCCTTTCTTTCGCTCTAGACATGCACAGATGCAAAAGAGCAACAACGAAGTGTATGATTACTCTGTTGGAGCGCTGAGACGTTGTACGACCACAGTCACGTCCTTTCTATCGCTAAAAGCATTCAAGGATGTAATAGATCAACGACGAAGTGTATAATACTTCTGTTGGAGCGCTGAGACATTAAACGGCCATAGATACGTCCTTTTAATCGCTGTAGACATGCACAGATGCGATATAGCGATAACGAAGTGTATAATAAGTCTGTTGGAGCACTGAGACGTTGTACGGCCATAGACACGTCCTTTTAATCGCTGTATACATGCACAGATGCGATAGAGCCACGGCGAAGTGTATAATTATTCTGTTCGAGCACTGGGACGTTGTACGGCTAAAGATACGTCCTTTCTATCGCTCTATACTTGCACAGGAGCAATAGAGCCACGGCGAAGTGTATAATTATTCTGTTGGAGCACTGAGACGTTGTACGGCCACAGATACGTCCTCCCTTTCGCTCTAGACATGCATAGATGCGATAGAGCCCAACGGAGTGTATACGCATTCTGTTGGAGGGCTGGAACGTTGTACGGCCTAGATACGTCCTTTCATTCCCTTTAGACATGCACAGTTGCGATAGAGCCACATCGGAGTGTATAATCGTTCTGTTGGAGCGCTGGGACGTCGTACGGCCAAAGATACGTCCTTTCTATCGCTCTAGACATGTACAGATGCGATATAGCCACAACGAAGTGTATAATTAGTCTGTTGGAGCACTGAGACGTTGTGCGGCCACAGATACGTCCTTACTTTAGCTCTAGACATGCACAGATGCAAAAGAGCCCCAACGAAGTGTTTAATCATTCAGTTAGAGCGCTGAGACGTTGTACGGCCACGGATACGTCCTTTCCATCTCTCTAGACATGCACAGATGCGATAGAGCAATAACGAAGTGTATATTTATTCTGGTGGTGCGCTGAGACGTTGTACGACCACAGATCCGTCCTTTCTATCGCTCTAGACATTCAAAGATGTAATAGATCCACGACGAAGTGAATAATCATTCTGTTGGTTGGCTGAGACGTTGTAAGGCCACAGATACGTCCTTCCTTTCGCTCTAGACATGCACAGATGCAAAAGAGCAACAACGAAGGGTATGATTACTCTGTTGGAGCGCTGAGACGTTGTACGACCACAGTCACGTCCTTTCTATCAATAAAAACATTCAAGGATGTAATAGATCAACGACGAAGTGTATAATACTTCTGTTGGAGCGCTGAGACATTAAACGGCCATAGATACGTCCTATCTATCGCTCAAGACATGCACAGATGCGATATAGCGATAACGAAGTGTATAATAAGTCTGTTGGAGCACTGAGACGTTGTACGGCCATAGACACGTCCTTTTTATCGCTGTAGACATGCACAGATGCGATAGAGCCACATCGAAGCGAATAATTATTCTGTTGGAGCACTGGGACGTTGTATGGCCAAAGATACGTCCTTTCTATCGCTCTATACTTGCACAGAAGCAATTGAGCCACATCGGAGTGTATAATCATTCTGTTGGAGCGCTGGGACGTCGTACGGCCAAAGAGTCGTCCTTTCTTTCGCTCTAGACATGTACAGATGCGATATAGCCACAACGAAGTGTATAATTAGTGTGTTGGAGCACTGAGACGTTGTGCGGCCACAGATACGTCCTTTCTTTAGCTCTAGACATGCACAGATGCGAAAGAGCCCCAACGAAGTGTTTAATCATTCAGTTAGAGCGCTGAGACGTTGTACGGCTACAGATACGTCCTTTCCATCTCTCTAGACATGCACAGATGCGATAGAGCAATAACGAAGTGTATATTTATTCCGGTGGTGCGCTGAGACGTTGTACGACCACAGATCCGTCCTTTGTATCGCTCTAGACATTCAAAGATGTAATAGATCCACGACGAAGTGAATAATCATTCTGTTGGTTGGCTGAGACGTTGTACGGCCACAAATACGTCCTTCCTTTCGCTCAAGACATGCAAAGATGCGATAGAGCCACAACGAAGTGTAAAGGCATTTTGTTGGAGGGCTGAGACGTTGTACGGCCAAAGATACGTCCTTTCTATCGCTCTAGACATGCAAAGATGCGATAGAGCCACATCGAAGTGTACAATAATTCTGTTGGAGCGCCAGGACGTTGTACGGCCATAGATACGCCCTTTCTATCGCTCTAGACATGCACAGATCCAATAGAGCCCCAACGAATTGTAAAAGCATTCTGTTGGAGGGCTGAGACGTTGTACGGCCACAGATACGTCCTTTCTTTCGCTCTAGACATGCACAGATGCGATAGAGCCCCAACTTAGTGTTCAATTATTCTGTTGAAGAGCTGAGATGTTGTACGGCCACAGATACGTCCTTTCTATCGCTGTATACATGCAAAGATGCGATATAGCCACAACGAAGTGTATAATAAGTCTTTTGGAGCACTGAGACGTTGTACGGCCATAGATACGTCCTTTTTATCGCTGTAGACATGCACAGATGCGATAGAGCCACAACGGAGTTTATAATCATTCTGTTGGAGCGCTGAGACGTTGTACGGCTACAGATGCGTCCTCCCTTTTGCTCTAGACATGCATAGATGCGATAGAGCCACAACAAAGTGTATAATACTTCTGTTGGAGCGCTGAGACATTGTACGGCCATAGATACGTCCTTTCTATCGCTCTAGACATGCACAGATGCAATAGAGCAACTACGAAGTGTATACTCATTCTGTTGGAGCGCTGGGACGTTGTACGACCACAGATACAACCTTTCTTTCGGTCAAGACATGCACAGATGCAATAGAGCCCCAACTTAGTGTACAATTATTCTGTTGAAGAGCTGAGATGTTGTACGGCCACAGTTACGTCTTGTTGATCGCTCTAGACATGCACAGATGCAATAGCGCCACAAAAAGGTGTATAAGGATTCTGTTGGAGTACTGAGACCTTGTACGGCCACAGATACGTCCTTTCTTTCGCTTTAGACATGCACAGTTGCGATAGAGCCACATCGGAGTGTATAATCATTCTATTGGAGCGCTGAGACGTTGTACGGCCAAAGATACGTCCTTTCTATCACTCTAGACATGTACAGATGCGATAGAGCCACATCGAAGTGTACAAAAATTCTGTTGGAGCGCCAGGACGTTGTACGGCCATAGATACGCCCTTTCTATCGCTCTAGACATGCACAGATCCAATAGAGCCCCAACGAATTGTAAAAGCATTCTGTTGGAGGGCTGAGACGTTGTACGGCCACAGATACGTCCTTTCTTTCGCTCTAGACATGCAAAGATGTAAGAGATCCACGACGAAGTGTATAATCATTCTGTTGGAGCGCTTAGACGTTGTACGGCCACAGATACGTCCTTTCTATCGCTGTATACATGCAAAGATGCGATAGAGCCAAAACGAAGTGTAGAATAAGTCTGTTGGAGCACTGAGAAGTTGTACGGCCATAGATACGTCCTTTTTATCGCTGTAGACATGCACAGATGCGATAGAGCCACATCGGAGTGTATATTCATTCTGTTGGAGCGCTGGGACATTGTACGGCCAACGATACGTCCTTTCTATCGCTCTAGACATGTACAGATGCGATATAGCCACAACGAAGTGTATAATCATTCTGTTGGAGCACTGAGACGTTGTGCGGCCACAGATACGTCCTTTCTTTAGCTCAAGACATGCACAGATGCAAAAGAGCCCCAACGAAGTGTATAACAATTCAGTTAGAGCGCTGAGACGTTGTACGGCTACAGATACGTCCTTTCCATCTCGCTAGACATGCACAGATGCGATAGAGCAATAACGAAGTGTATATTTATTCCGGTGGTGCGCTGAGACGTTGTACGACCACAGATCCGTCCTTTGTATCGCTCTAGACATTCAAAGATGTAATAGATCCACGACGAAGTGAATAATCATTGTGTTGGTTGGCTGAGACGTTGTACGGCCACAAATACGTCCTTCCTTTCGCTCAAGACATGCAAAGATGCGATAGAGCCACAACGAAGTGTAAAGGCATTTTGTTGGAGGGCTGAGACGTTGTACGGCCACAGATACGTCCTTTCTATCGCTCTAGACATGCAAAGATGCGATATAGCCACATCGAAGTGTACAATAATTCTGTTGGAGCGCCAGGACGTTGTACGGCCATAGATACGCCCTTTCTATCGCTCTAGACATGCACAGATCCAATAGAGCCCCAACGAATTGTAAAAGCATTCTGTTGGAGGGCTGAGACGTTGTACGGCCACAGATACGTCCTTTCTTTCGCTCTAGACATGCACAGATGCGATAGAGCCCCAACTTAGTGTACAATTATTCTGTTGAAGAGCTGAGATGTTGTACGGCCACAGATACGTCCTTTCTATCGCTGTATACATGCAAAGATGCGATATAGCCACAACGAAGTGTATAATAAGTCTGTTGGAGCACTGAGACGTTGTACGGCCATAGGTACGTCTTTTTTATCGCTGTAGACATGCACAGATGCGATAGAGCCACAACGGAGTGTATAATCATTCTGTTGGAGCGCTGAGACGTTGTACGGCTACAGATACGTCCTCCCTTTTGCTCTAGACATGCATAGATGCGATAGAGCCACAACAAAGTGTTTAATACTTCTGTTGGAGCGCTGAGACATTGTACGGCCATAGATACGTCCTTTCTATCGCTCTAGACATGCACAGATGCAATAGAGCAACTACGAAGTGTATACTCATTCTGTTGGAGCGCTGGGACGTTGTACGGCCACAGATACATCCTTTCTTTCGCTCAAGACATGCACAGATGCAATAGAGCCCCAACTTAGTGTACAATTATTCTGTTGAAGAGCTGAGATGTTGTACGGCCACAGTTACGTCTGTTCGATCGCTCTAGACATGCACAGATGCAATAGCGCCACAAAAAGGTGTATAAGGATTTTGTTGGAGTACTGAGACGTTGTACGGCCACAGATACGTCCTTTCTTTCGCTTTAGACATGCACAGTTGCGATAGAGCCACATCGGAGTGTATAATCATTCTGTTGGAGCACTGGGACGTTGTACGGCCAAAGATACGTCCTTTCTATCGCTCTAGACATGTACAGATGCGATAGAGCCACATCGAAGTGTACAAAAATTATGTTGGAGCGCCAGGACGTTGTACGGCCGTAAATACGCCCTTTATATCGCTCTAGACATGCACAGATGCAATAGAGCCACAACGAAGTGTATAAGCATTCAGTTGGAGCGCTGAGACGTTGTACGGACAAACATACATCCTTTCTTTCCCTCTAGACATGCACAGATGTAATAGAGCCACAACGAAGTGTATAATACTTCTGTTGGAGGGCTCAAACGTTGTACGACCACAGATACGTCCTTTCTTTCGCTCTAGACATGCAAAGATGCAATAGATCCACAACGAAGTGTATAAGCATTCTGTTGGAGCGCTGAGACGTTGTACGGCCACAGATACGTGCTTTCTATCGCTCTAGACATGCAAAGATGCGATATAGCCACAACGAAGTGTACAATAATTCTGTTGGAGCGCTAGGACGTTGTACGGCCATAGATACGTCCTATCTATCGCTCTAGACATGCACAGATGCAATAGAGCCCCAACGAAGTGTAAAAGCATTCTGTTGGAGGGCTGAGACGTTGTACGGCCACAGATACGTCCTTTCTTTCGCTCTAGACATGTACAGATGTAATAGATCCACGACGAAGTGTATAATCATTCTGTTGGAGCGCTGAGACGTTGTACGGCCACAGATACGTCCTTTCTATCGCTGTATACATGCAAAGATGCGATATAGCCACAACGAAGTGTATAATAAGTATGTTGGAGCACTGAGACGTTGTACGGCCATAGATACGTCCTTTTTATTGCTGTAGACATGTACAGATGCAATAGATCCACAACGAAGTGTATCAGCATTCAGTTGGAGCACTCCAACGAAGTGTATACTCATTCTGTTGGAGGGCTGAAACGTTGTACGGCCACAGATACGTCCTTTCTTTCGCTCTCGACATGCACAGAAGCAATAGAGCCCCAACGAAGTGTAAAAGCATTCTGTTGGAGGGCTGAGACGTTGTACGGCCACAGATACGTTCTTTCTTTCGCTCAAGACATGCAAAGATGCGATAGAGCCACAACGAAGTGTAAAGACATTTTGTTGGAGGGCTGAGACGTTGTACGGCCACAGATACGTCCTTTCTATCGCTGTATACATGCAAAGATGCGATATAGCCACAACGAAGTGTATAATAAGTATGTTGGAGCACAAAGACGTTGTACGACCAAAGATACGTCCTTTCATTTGCTCTGGACATGCACAGATGCAAAAGAGCCCCAACGAAGTGTTTAATCATTCTGTTAGAGCGCTGAGACGTTGTACGACCACAGATCCGTCCTTTCTATCGCTCTAGACATGCACAGATGCAATAGAGCCACATCGAAGTGTATAATCATTCTGTTGGAGAACTGAGACGTTGTACGGCCACAGATACGTCCTTTCTATCGCTCTAGACATGTACAGATGCAATAGATCCACAACGAAGTGTATCAGCATTCAGTTGGAGCACTCCAACGAAGTGTATACTCATTCTGTTGGAGGGCTGAAACGTTGTACGGCCACAGATACGTCCTTTCTTTCGCTCTAGACATGCACAGAAGCAATAGAGCCCCAACGAAGTGTAAAAGCATTCTGTTGGAGGGCTGAGACGTTGTACGGCCACAGATACGTCCTTTCTTTCGCTCAAGACATGCAAAGATGCGATAAAGCCACAACGAAGTGTAAAGGCATCTTGTTGGAGGGCTGAGACGTTGTACGGCCACAGATACGTCCTTTCTATCGCTGTATACATGCAAAGATGCGATATAGCCACAACGAAGTGTATAATAAGTATGTTGGAGCACAAAGACGTTGTACGACCAAAGATACGTCCTTTCATTTGCTCTAGACATGCACAGACGCGAAAGAGCCCCAACGAAGAGTTTAATCATTCAGTTAGAGCGCTGAGACGTTGTACGGCCACAGATACGTCCTTTCCATCTCCTAGACATGCACAGATGCGATAGAGCAATAACGAAGTGAATATTTATTCTGGTGGTGCGCTGAGACGTTGTACGACCACAGATCCGTCCTTTCTATCGCTTTAGACATGCACAGATGCGATAGAGCCACAACGAAGTGTATACTCATTCTGTTGGAGCGCTGGGACGTTGTACGGCCACAAATACGTCCTTTCTTTTGCTCAAGACATGCACAGATGCAATAGAGCCCCAACTTAATGTACAATTATTCTGTTGAAGAGCTGGGATGTTGTACGGCCACAGATATGTCTGTCAAATTGCTCTAGACATGCACAGATGCAATAGCGCCACAAAAAGGTGTATAAGGATTCTGTTGGAGTACTGAGACGTTGTACGGCCACACATACGTCCTTTCTTTCGCTTTAGACATGCACAGTTGCGATAGAGCAACATCGGAGTGTATAATCATTCTGATAGAGCACTGAGACGTTGTACGGCCACAGATACGTCCTTTCTATCGCTGTATACATGCAAAGATGCGATATAGCCACAACGAAGTGTATAATCATTCTGTTGGAGCACTGAGACGTTGTACGGCCATAGATACGTCCTTTCTATCGCTCTAGACATGCACATAAGAAATAGAGCCACGGCGAAGTGTATAATTATTCTGTTGGAGCACTGAGACGTTGTACGGCCACAAATACGTCCTCCCTTTCGCTCTAGACATGCATAGATGCGATAGAGCAACAACGAAGTGTATACTACTTCTGTTGGAGCACTGAGACATTGTACGGCCAAAGATACGTTCTTTCTATCGCTCTAGACATGCACAGATGCAATAGAGCCCCAACGAATTGTAAAAGCATTCTGTTGGAGGGCTGAAACGTTGTACGGCCACAGATACGTCCTCCCTTTCGCTCTAGACATGCATAGATGCGATAGAGCCACAACGAAGTGTATAATACTTCTGTTGGAGCACTGAGACATTGTACGGCCATAGATACGTCCTTTCTATCGCTCTAGACATGCACAGATGCAATAGAGCAACTACGATGTGTATAATCATTCTGTTGGAGCACTGAGACGTTGTACGGCCACAGATACGTCGTCCCTTTCGCTCAAGACATGCACAGATGCAATAGAGCCCCAACTTAGTGTACAATTATTCTGTTAAAGAGCTGAGATGTTGTACGGCCACAGATACGTCCTTTCTATCGCTCTAGACATGCACAGATGCAATAGAGCCTCAACGAAGTGTATAATTATTCTGTTGGAGCGCGGAGACGTTGTACGGCCACAGATACGCCTTTTCTTTCACTTTAGACATTCACAGTTGCGATAGAGCCACATCGTAGTGTATAATCATTCTGTTGGAGCGCTGAGACGTTGTACGGCCAAAGATACGTCCTTTCTATCGCTCTAGACATTTACAGATGCGATAGAGCCACATCGAAGTGTAAAAGCATTCTGTTGGAACGCCAGGACGTTGTACGGCCATAGATACACCCTTTCTATCGCTCTCGACATGCACAGATGCAATAGAGCCCCAACGAATTTTAAAAGCATTCTGTTGGAGGGCTGAGACGTTGTACGGCCACAGATACGTCCTTTCTTTTGCTCTAGACATGCACAGATGTAAGAGATCCACGACGAAGTGTATAATCATTCTGTTGGAGCGCTGAGACGTTGTACGGCCACAGATACGTACTATCTATCGATGTATACATGCAAAGATGCGATATAGCCACAACGAAGTGTATAATAAGTATGTTGGAGCACTGAGACGTTGTACGGCCATAGATACGTCCTTTTTATTGCTGTAGACATGCAAAGATGCGATATAGCCAAAACGAAGTGTATAATTAGTCTGTTGGAGCACTGAGACGTTGTGCGGCCACAGATACGTCCTTTCTTTAGCTCTAGACATGCACAGATGCAAAAGAGCAACATAAAAGTGTATGATTATTCTGTTGGAGCGCTGAGACGTTGTACGACCAAAAATACGTCCATTCAATCGCTATAGACATTCAAAGATGTAATAGATCCACGACGAAGTGTATAATCATTCTGTTGAAGCGCTGAAACGTTGTACGGCCACAGATACGTCCTTTCTATCGCTCTATACATGCAAAGATGCGATATAGCCACACCGAAGTGTAAAATAAGTCTGTTGGAGCACTGAGACGTTGTGCGGCCACAGATACGTCCTTTCTCTCGCCCTAGACATGCAAAGATGCGATAGAGCCACATCGAAGTGTATAATAAGTCTGTTGGAGCACTGAGACGTTGTGCGGCCACAGATACGTCCTTTCTTTCGCTCTAGACATGTACAGATGCGATATAGCCACAAAGAAGTGTAGAATTAGTCTGTTGGAGCACTGAGACGTTGTACGGCCACAGATACGTCCTTTCTCTCGCCCTAGACATGCAAAGATGCGATAGAGCCACATCGAAGTGTATAATAAGTCTGTTGGAGCACTGAGACGTTGTGCGGCCACAGATACGTCCTTTCTTTCGCTCTAGACATGTACAGATGCGATATAGCCACAAAGAAGTGTAGAATTAGTCTGTTGGAGCACTGAGACGTTGTACGGCCACAGATACGTCTTCTCTTTAGCTCTAGACATGTACAGACGCGAAAGAGCCCCAACGAAGTTTTTAATCATTCAGTTAGAGCGCTGAGACGTTGTACGGCCACAGATACGTCCTTTCCATCTCTCTAGACATGCACAGATGCGATAGAGCAATAACGAAGTGAAAATTTATTCTGGTGGTGCGCTGAGACGTTGTACGACCACAGATCCGTCTTTTCTATCGCTCTCGACATGCACAGATGCGATAGAGCCACAACGAAGTGTATACTCATTCTGTTGGAGGGCTGAAACGTTGTACGGCCACAGATACGTCCTTTCTTTCGCTCAAGACATGCACAGATGCAATAGAGCCCCAACTTAGTGTACAATTGTTCTGTTGAAGAGCTGAGATGTTGTACGGCCACAGATACGTCTGTTCGATCGCTCTAGACATGCACAGATGCAATAGCGCCACAACGAAGTGTTTAATCATAGAGTTAGAGCGATGAGACGTTGTACGGCCACAGATACGTCCTTTCCATCTCTCTAGACTTGCATAGATGCGTTAGAGCAATAACGAAGTGACTGGTGGTGCGCTGAGACGTTGTACAGATCGATCGTAGACATATGAGCGCAATGGAGCACTGAGAGTGATATATCTCTCTAGACATGCACAGATGCGTTAGAGCAATAACGAAGTGTATATTTATTCTGGTGGTGCGCTGAGACGTTGTACGACCACAGATCCGTCCTTTCTATCGCTCTAGACATGTACAGATGCGATAGAGCCACATCGAAGTGTATAATCATTCTGTTGAAGCGCTGGGACGTTGTCCGGCCACAGATACGTCCTTTCTATCGCTCTAGACATGCACAGATGCAATAGAGCCCCAACGAAGTGTAAAAGCATTCTGTTGGAGGGCTGAGACGTTGTACAGCCACAGATACGTCCTTTCTTTCGCTCTAGACATGCAAAGATGCGATATAGCCAAAACGAAATGTATAATAAGTCTTTCGGAGCACTGAGACGTTGTGCGGCCACAGATACGTCCTTTCTTTCGCTTTAGACATGCACAGATACGATATAGCCCCAACGAAGTGCAGAATTAGTCTGTTGGAGCACTGAGACGTTGTACGGCCACAGATACGTCTTTTCTTTAGCTCTAGACATGCAAAGATGCGATAGAGCCACATCGAAGTGTATAATAAGTCTGTTGGAGCACTGAGACGTTGTGCGGCCACAGATACGTCCTTTCTTTCGCTCTAGACATGTACAGATGCGATATAGCCACAAAGAAGTGTAGAATTAGTCTGTTGGAGCACTGAGACGTTGTACGGCCACAAATACGTCTTTTCTTTAGCTCTAGACATGTACAGATGCGATATAGCCACAAAGAAGTGTAGAATTAGTCTGTTGGAGCACTGAGACGTTGTACGGCCACAGATACGTCTTTTCTTTAGCTCTAGACATGTACAGACGCGAAAGAGCCCCAACGAAGTGTTTAATCATTCAGTTAGAGCGCTGAGACGTTGTACGGCCACAGATACGTCCTTTCCATCTCTCTAGACATGCACAGATGCGATAGAGCAATAACGAAGTGAATATTTATTCTGGTGGTGCGCTGAGACGTTGTACGACCACAGATCCGTCCTTTCTATCGCTCTAGACATGCACAGATGCAATAGAGCCCCAACGAAGTGTATACCCATTCTGTTGGAGAGCTGAGACGTTGTACGGCCACAGATACGTCCTTTCTTTCGCTCAAGACATGCACAGATGCAATAGAGCCCCAACTTAGTGTACAATTATTCTGTTGAAGAGCTGAGATGTTTTACGGCCACAGATACGTCTGTTCGATCGCTCTAGACATGCACAGATGCAATAGCGCCACAACGAAGTGTATATTTATTCTGTTGGAGCACTGAGACGTTGTACGGCCACAGATACGTCCTTTCCATCTCTCTAGACATGCACAGATGCGTTAGAGCAATAACGAAGTGTATATCTATTCTGGTGGTGCGCTGAGACGTTGTACGACCACAGATCCGTCCTTTCTATCGCTCTAGACATGTACAGATGCGATAGAGCCACATCGAAGTGTATAATCATTCTGTTGAAGCGCTGGGACGTTGTCCGGCCACAGATACGTCCTTTCTATCGCTCTAGACATGCACAGATGCAATAGAGCCACATCGAAGTGTAGAATCATTCTGTTGGAGCACTGAGACGTTGTGCGGCCACAGATACCTCTTTTCTTTCGCTCTAGACATGCACAGATACGATATAGCCCAACGAAGTGTAAAAGCACTCTGTTGGAAGGCTGAGACGTTGTACGGCCACAGATACGTCCTTTCTTTCGCTCTAGACATGCACAGATGCAATAGAGCCCCAACTTAGTGTACAATTATTCTGTTGAAGAGCTGAGATGTTGTACGGCCACAGATACGTCTGTTCGATCGCTCTAGACATGCACAGATGCAATAGCGCCACAACGAAGTGTATATTTATTCTGTTGGAGCACTGAGACGTTGTACGGCCACAGATACGTCCTTTCCATCTCTCTAGACATGCACAGATGCGTTAGAGCAATAACGAAGTGTATATCTATTCTGGTGGTGCGCTGAGACGTTGTACGACCACAGATCCGTCCTTTCTATCGCTCTAGACATGTACAGATGCGATAGAGCCACATCGAAGTGTATAATCATTCTGTTGAAGCGCTGGGACGTTGTCCGGCCACAGATACGTCCTTTCTATCGCTCTAGACATGCACAGATGCAATAGAGCCACATCGAAGTGTATAATCATTCTGTTGGAGCACTGAGACGTTGTGCGGCCACAGATACGTCTTTTCTTTCGCTCTAGACATGCACAGATACGATATAGCCCCAACGAAGTGTAAAAGCACTCTGTTGGAAGGCTGAGACGTTGTACGGCCACAGATACGTCCTTTCTTTCGCTCTAGACATGCACAGATGCAATAGAGCCACATCGAAGTGTATAATCATTCTGTTGGAGCACTGAGACGTTGTGCGGCCACAGATACGTCTTTTCTTTCGCTCTAGACATGCACAGATACGATATAGCCCCAACGAAGTGTAAAAGCATTCTGTTGGAGGGCTGAGACGTTGTACGGCCACAGATACGTCCTTTCTTTCGCTCTAGACAAGCACAGATGCAATAGAGCCACATCGAAGTGTATAATTATTCTGTTGGAGCACTGAGACGTTGTGCGGCCACAGATACGTGCTTTCTTTCGCTCTAGACATGCACAGATACGATATAGCCCCAACGAAGTGTAAAAGCATTCTGTTGGAGGGACGTTGTACGGCCACAGATACGTCCTTTCTTTCGCTCTAGACATGCAAAGATGCGATATAGCCAAAACGAAATGTATAATAAGTCTGTTGGAGCACTGAGACGTTGTGCGGCCATAGATGCGACCTTTCTTTCGCTCTAGACAGGCACAGATACGATATAGCCCCAACGAAGTGTAAAAGCATTCTGTTGGAGGGCTGAGACGTTGTACGGCCACAGATACGTCCTTTCTTTCGCTCTAGACTTGCAAAGATGCGATATAGCCAAAACGAAATGTATAATAAGTCTGTTGGTGCACTGAGACGTTGTGCGGCCACAGATGCGTCCTTTCTTTCGCTCTAGACATGTACAGATGCGATATAGCCACAACGAAGTGTAGAATTAGTCTGTTGGAGAACTGAGACGTTGTGCGGCCACCGATACGTCCTTTCTTTCGCTCTAGACATCCAAACATGCGATATAGCCAAAACGAAATGTATAATAAGTCTGTTGGAGCACTGAGACGTTGTGCGGCCACAGATACGTCCTTTCTTTCGCTCTAGACATGCACAGATACGATATAGCCCCAACGAAGTGTAAAAGCATTCTGTTGGAGGGCTGAGACGTTGTACGGCCACAGATACGTCCTTTCTTTCGCTCTAGACATGCAAAGATGCGATATAGCCAAAACGAAATGTATAATAAGTCTGTTGGTGCACTGAGACGTTGTGCGGCCACAGATACGTCCTTTCTTTCGCTCTAGACATGTACAGATGCGATATAGCCACAACGAAGTGTAGAATTAGTCTGTTGGAGCACTGAGACGTTGTGCGGCCACAGATACGTCCTTTCTTTCGCTCTAGACATGCAAACATGCGATATAACCAAAACGAAATGTATAATAAGTCTGTTGGAGCACTGAGACGTTGTGCGGCCACAGATACGTCCTTTCTTTCGCTCTAGACATGCACAGATACGATATAGCCTCAACGAAGTGTAAAAGCATTCTGTTGGAGGGCTGAGACGTTGTACGGCCACAGATACGTCCTTTCTTTCGCTCTAGACATGCAAAGATGCGATATAGCCACAACGAAATGTATAATAAGTCTGTTGGAGCACTGAGACGTTGTGCGGCCACAGATACGTCCTTTCTTTCGCTCTAGACATGCACAGATACGATATAGCCTCAACGAAGTGTAAAAGCATTCTGTTGGAGGGCTGAGACGTTGTACGGCCACAGATACGTCCTTTCTTTCGCTCTAGACATGCAAAGATGCGATATAGCCACAACGAAATGTATAATAAGTCTGTTGGAGCACTGAGACGTTGTGCGGCCACAGATACGTCCTTTCTTTCGCTCTAGACATGTAAAGATGCGATATAGCCAAAACGAAGTGTAGAATAAGTCTGTTGGAGCACTGAGACGTTGTGCGGCCACAGACACGTCCTTTCTGTCGCTCTAGACATGCACAGATGCGATAGAGCCACAACGAAGTGTAAAAGCATTCTGTTGGAAGGCTGAGACGTTGTGCGGCCACAGATACGTCCTTTCTTTCGCTCTAGACATGCAAAGATGCGATATAGCCAAAACGAAATGTATAATAACTCTGTTGGAGCACTGAGACGTTGTGCGGCCACAGATACGTCCTTTCTTTCGCTCTAGACATTTACAGATGCGATATAGCCATAACGAAGTGTATAATCATTCTGTTGGAGCACTGAAACGTTGTACGGCCAAAGATACGTCCTTTCTTTCGCTCAAGACATGCACAGATGCAAAAAAAACCCAACGAAGTGTTTAATCATTCTGTCTGAGCGCTGAGACGTCTTATGGCCACAGATACGTCCTTTCTATCGCTCTAGACATGCACAGATGCGATAGAGCAAGAACGAAGTGTATATTTATTCTGGTGCTACGCTGAGACGTTGTACGGCCACAGATCCGTCCTTTTTATCGCTCTAGACATGCACAGAAGCAAAAGAGCCACAACGAAGTGTATAATCATTCTGTTAGAGCGCTGAGACGTTGTACGGCAACAGATACGTCCTTTCTATCACTCTAGACATGCACAGATGCAATAGAGCAACTACGAAGTGTATACTCATTCTGTTGGAGCGCTGGGACGTTGTACGGCAACAGAAACGTCCTTTCTATCGCTCTAGACATGCACAGATGCAAAAGAGCTCCAACGAAGTGCATAATCATTCTGTTGGACCGGTGAGACGTTATACGGCCAAAAATACGTCCTTTCTATCGCTCTAGACATGCACAGATGCAATAGAGCCCCAACGAAGTGTATAATTATTCTGTTAGAGCGCTGAGACGTTGTACGGCAACAGATACGTCCTTTCTATCGCTCTAGACATGCACAGATGCAATAGAGCCACAACAGAGTGTAGAATCATTCTGTTGGAGCCCTGTGACGTTGTACGGCAACAGATACGTCTTTTCTATCGCTCTAGACATGCACAGATGCAATAGAGCCCCAACGAAGTGTATGATTATTCTGTTGGAGCGCTGAGACGTTGTACGACCAAAAATACGTCCATTCAATCGCTATAGACATTCAAAGATGTAATAGATCCACGACGAAGTATATAATCATTCTGTTGAAGCGCTGAGACGTTGTGCGGCCACAGATGCGTCCTTTCTTTAGCTCTGGACATGCACAGATGCAAAAGAGCAACAACGAAGTGTATGATTATTCTGTTGGAGCGCTGAGACGTTGTACGACCAAAAATACGTCCATTCAATCGCTATAGACATTCAAAGATGTAATAGATCCACGACGAAGTGTATAATCATTCTGTTGAAGCGCTGGGACGTTGTACGGCCACAGATACGTCCTTTCTTTCGCTCTCGACATGCAAAGATGCGATATAGCCAAAACGAAATGTCTAATAAGTCTGTTGGAGCGCTGAGACGTTGTACGGCCACAGATACGTCCTTTCTATCGCTCTAGACATGCACAGATGCGATAGAGCAATAACGAAGTGTTTATTTTTTCTGTTGGACCACTGAGACGTTGTACGGCCAAAGATACGTCCTTTCTATCGCTCAAGACATGCACAGATGCAATAGAGCCACAACGAAGTGTATAATAAGTCTGTTGGAGCACTGAGACGATGTACGGCCATAGATACGTCCTTTTTATCGCTGTAGACATGCACAGATGCGATAGAGCCACATCGAAGTGTATAATCATTCGGTTGGAGCACTGGGACGTTGTACGGCCAAAGATACGTCCTTTCTATCGCTCTAGACATGCACAGAAGCAATAGAGCCACAGCGAAGTGTATAATCATTCTGTTGGAGCACTGAGACGTTGTACGGCCACAGATACGTTATTTCTATCGCTCCAGACATGCATAGATGCGATAGAGCCACAACGATGTGTATAATTCTTCTGTTGGAGCACTGAGACATTGTACGGCCACAGATACGTTCTTTCTTTCGCTCTAGACATGCACTGATGCGATAGAGCCCCAACGAAGTGTATAATAAGTCTGTTGGAGCACTGAGACGTTGTACGGCCACAGATACGTCTTTCTTTCGCTCTAGACATGCACAGATGCAAAAGAGCAACAACGAAGTGTATAATTATTCTGTTGGAGCGCTGAGACGTTGTACGGCCGAAGATACGTCCTTTCTTCCGCTCTAGACATGCACAGATGCAAAAGAGCCCCAACGAAGTGTTTAATCATTCTGTTAGAGCGCTGAGACGTTGTATGGCCACAGATACGTCCTTGCCATCATTCAAGACATGCACAGATACGATAGAGCAAAAACGAAGTGTATAATCATTCTGTTGGAGCACTGAGACGTTGTGCGGCCACAGATACGTCCTTTCTATCGCTCTAGACATGCAAAGATGCGATATAGCCAAAACGAAATGTATAATAAGTCTGTTGGTGCACTGAGACGTTGTGCGGCCACAGATACGTCCTTTCTTTCGCTCTAGACATGTACAGATGCGATATAGCCACAACAAAGGGTAGAATCATTCTGTTGGAGCCCTGTGACGTTGTACGGCAACAGATACGTCTTTTCTATCGCTCTAGACATGCACAGATGCAATAGAGCCCCAACGAAGTGTATGATTATTCTGTTGGAGCGCTGAGACGTTGTACGACCAAAAATACGTCCATTCAATCGCTATAGACATTCAAAGATGTAATAGATCCACGACGAAGTATATAATCATTCTGTTGAAGCGCTGAGACGTTGTGCGGCCACAGATGCGTCCTTTCTTTAGCTCTAGACATGCACAGATGCAAAAGAGCAACAACGAAGTGTATGATTATTCTGTTGGAGCGCTGAGACGTTGTACGACCAAAAATACGTCCATTCAATCGCTATAGACATTCAAAGATGTAATAGATCCACGACGAAGTGTATAATCATTCTGTTGAAGCGCTGAGACGTTGTACGGCCACCGATACGTCCTTTCTTTCGCTCTAGACATGCAAAGATGCGATATAGCCAAAACGAAATGTCTAATAAGTCTGTTGGAGCGCTGAGACGTTGTACGGCCACAGATACGTCCTTTCTATCGCTCTAGACATGCACAGATGCGATAGAGCAATAACGAAGTGTTTATTTTTTCTGTTGGACCACTGAGACGTTGTACGGCCAAAGATACGTCCTTTCTATCGCTCAAGACATGCACAGAAGCGATAGAGCCACAACGAAGTGTATAATAAGTCTGTTGGAGCACTGAGACGATGTACGGCCATAGATACGTCCTTTTTATCGCTGTAGACATGCACAGATGCGATAGAGCCACATCGAAGTGTATAATCATTCGGTTGGAGCACTGGGACGTTGTACGGCCAAAGATACGTCCTTTCTATCGCTCTAGACATGCACAGAAGCAATAGAGCCACAGCGAAGTGTATAATCATTCTGTTGGAGAACTGAGACGTTGTACGGCCACAGATACGTTATTTCTATCGCTTCAGACATGCATAGATGCGATAGAGCCACAACGATGTGTATAATTCTTCTGTTGGAGCACTGAGACATTGTACGGCCACAGATACGTTCTTTCTTTCGCTCTAGACATGCATGATGCGATAGAGCCCCAACGAAGTGTATAAAAAGTCTGTTGGAGCACTGAGACGTTGTACGGCCACAGATACGTCTTTCTTTCGCTCTAGACATGCACAGATGCAAAAGAGCAACAACGAAGTGTATAATTATTCTGATTCGATAGAGGAAAAACGAAGTGTTATAATCATTCTGTTGGAGCACTGAGACGTTGTACGGCTAGCCCCAACGAAGTGTTTAATCATTCTGTTAGAGCGCTGAGACGTTGTATGGCCACAGATACGTCCTTGCCATCATTCAAGACATGCACAGATACGATAGAGCAAAAACGAAGTGTATAATCATTCTGTTGGAGCACTGAGACGTTGTACGGCTACAGATACGTCCTTTCTATCGCTCTAGACATGCAAAGATTCGATAGAGCCACAACGAAGTGTACAATAAGTCTGTTGGGGCACTGAGACCTTGTACGGCCACATATACGTCCTCTCTTTTGCTCTAGACATGCACAGATGCGATAGAGCAACAACGAAGGGTATAATCATTCTGTTGGAGCGCTGAAACGTTATACGGCCACAAATACGTCCTTTCTATTGCTCTAGACATGCAAAGATGCGATAGAACCACATCGGAGTGTATAGTCATTTTGTTGGTTCGCCGAGACGTTGTACGGCCACTGATACGTCCTTTCTAACGCTCTAGACATGCACAGATGCGATGGAGCCACATCGAAGTGTATATTCATTCTGTTGGAGAACTGGGACGTTGTACGGCCAAAAGTACGTCCTTTCTATCGCTATAGATATGCACAGATGCGATAGAGCCACAACGAAGTGTATAATACTTCTGTTGGAGCACTGAGACGTTGTACGGCCACAGATACGTCCTTTTTATCGCTCTAGACATGCACAGATGCGATAGAGCAACAATGAAGTGTATAAGCATTCTGTTGGAGC
>MBPM02000314.1:0-29417 GCA_001695595.3 Plasmopara viticola | reverse complement strand
AAAAAGTTCATGTGCATCGACTTGGGCGTGGCCCACGTGCAGGTATCCATTTGGCTCGGGTGGAAACGCGTGCGCACCTTCCCTTGCGTCCGCGCTGGTGCTCAGCGAGCTGTTCCGTGTGTTTTTTAGCCAATGCCATGTCGCGGGCCTCCAGGCGCGTGCGGGAGGCCGCCATTCGAAGAAGGGGGCGTTGACAACGAAGGATATATTAATACAGAGAGGGGACAGTACTTTTGTGTCTTCAGAGACTAAACCACATTGTTTACAACTATATAAGAAGGTGTCGACACAATTGTAATTACTTCGCCTTTGCTATTTACTCGCGCCCAAGATATGAAATTGTATGTCTGCTGCTGGCATTTGTCACTCAGTTATCTACTTTCTTGGCAAAAGAGACCCTGAGGACGTCTGTAGGTGTGAGCTTAAATCCATAGAGTCCTTGCAGCGCAATCGCTGCTTGTGCCTCGTCACCAAACTCTACGAAAGCCAGGCCTTTCTTGCCTTGGACCATGCGCACTTCCTACAATACAAACAAAGTCCATTCAGTATGCTACATTTGTGCGACAAAAAAGAGCATTACCCGTATACCTTGAAGCCTTTGGTACTGCTTAAATAGTACTCCCAGCATGTCTCTGTTGCACGACTCAGGAGCTCTTCCAGAAACAAGATCTTGTTCGGTACATTCTGAGCCATTCCGTGGCTGCGTCGCACCAAAGGATCCTTTCGCATTTGCACTGCCATTCTCATTTGCCTTCTTCTTCGTTGCTTGCTGTTGCGAGCCGTGGGCCTTGGGCTCTCGCTTTCGCTTCTCGCGCGGAACAAACGTGCCTTCACGGCGAGCAATGACGTCGGCTTTCTCCTTTGCGAAGTGGATAACTGCGGGCTTCTCAAAAAAGTATCGATCCATTCGCAGAGCGCAGTGCATTCGAGGCGCTTAAAATGTCGTCAAAGGTGACCCAAGCCTGACCACGCAGTCGCCGCGCGCGGCCCATGACAATCTCGAGAATCTTGCTTCGTGCTGCGAAAGCGTCGGCGTAGAGTGTTGCCTTCATGCGGTCTGCCTTAATTTTGTCGTTCAGTTGTTCAAATAAAGCGTGTGGTTTAGGGTGGCACGTCTGCTGTTGTATGGGCGGCGAAATGTCGGCGTCGGTCATGGCTCCGCAGCTTCCAGGAATGACTCGATAGTATGTTAGCAAAACAAAGTAGTATTTGCTAGTACTGAAATTTTTTTAGTAGATTAAAGTCAGTTAATTTGCCCATTTTTCGAGTTAAAACTCTCGTATAAGCCAGCCAAACTCTAGTCACAAAATCTTCGGTGGCTAATGAAAAACATGACTAGGTGCGTACCGCCTGTCTACAACTTGCTAAAGTGTAATGAAATTTGTTTAGCTCGCTTCAATAGTTTGATATATGTGCTGGCGGAGGGAAGATACGCCGCGAGGCGTCAACCTTACTGCTAAAGTGACAATTTCGTGAAGTGCTTGCTACACAAAGAAGCGATCTAATTAGCTTACACAATGTTTGTTTAACTCTTTATTGCTGTTTCTGGCATCTGGGTGGGAAACGCTAGCGCGGAAATTATACAGGGTTAATACTTTTCATTGCACGTGAAACGCATCAAATAACACAAAATAGGCAACTAATGGTTTACAAGCCGATGCCCGTTCATCAAATTTAAGGCTTGCGAGTAGCTAATTATATAGTAATGGTTTGCGTTGGCGGCATTTTTCCTCCGCACATTGCACCAACCGATCAATTCATCAGTCAAGCTGCATGACAGATATGGTCACTTCGCTGAGAAGGATATTTAAAAGAATGGTATTCGACAAGAACCTTACCGGTATTCGAAGGACGGCTGACTTCAAGCGCAATTGATCAAGGCGTATGCAAACCTATTACGGCGTCGCTTTACTTCGCAAGCCCACAAACGATTGTGAGATTGTCTGGGATAGAGCAAACAAAATTAACAAGCTTTAGTAAGACTGGCTCGCGTGTAATAATCCTCAGGTTGAAATGGACATGGCTGTAAATCTTAAGTTTTCTATGGCACAAATTATTTCTCGACACGATCGTATAGTAGAACTAAATTTTGAGAATCAGAGAAAGGACAATATGAGCCTTAAAGGTTTTCGGGGAAGGCCATAAGGATCGGCTGTGCAATAGGGCTTTTGGTAGTTCATTCAACCCTATTGTACGTACGACATTATTGAAAGGAAGCCTACACAAGAAAACAATATGGAGGGTACTAATGTTATTGGCGCCTTCTAAAAAAAGTCGTGACGACACCTTAAAAATTATCCTTGGCGATTAATAAAGATCCGCTAACACCATTGGCTGTCGAAGATGATTAAGATGGCGATCTCGTTGTGGGAAACAAAATTTACAAGTGGAGAACATAGAGTCAGCAAGCGCGGAAAAGAAACGTTCGCAAGCGGAAAGCATGAGTTAGCCGAAGTGTGCGGGTAACATGACTCCACTAAAGCAAAGGAGAATAATACCTAAAGCTGATCTCTGGATAGACGTAGAGAATCTACCCACAGTATACATTATGCAGTGGTCGATATACATGTGCTAAGTGTAAAGGTAGTTCATCATAGTACTTAGTACCCCTTTTCTAATATTCGTAACACCACAATTATATGCAAGAAAACCGGTGCGATCATTATGATCAAAAGTGTCTACAGCATAAGGATAATCTTGCCGAAGGGAGCATTCATACTCTTATATGATCTAAAAGTAAGGACATCATATCCACTTGATAGAACACTCGGTTGGCCCTGTTCACTGCGTCGGGCAAGAATGCACTTCACGTATAAGTGGCACTTACTTCTAATTCAAGGAGCGGTGGAAGAGGACAAAGCCCTCAGCATCATTAGCACACGTAAAGGTGACACTTATTTTTATATCAAGAAGCGGTGGAAGGGGACAAGAGCCTCAGCGTCATTAAGCACACTACGTGCTCTTCGCTATGTCGGCACTCACAGCCAACGCGTAGCAGATGCAACCTGGAAAGTGGCGAATTGTCACGTCGACGACCTCGACTGCCTTTGCGAGAGATGAACTGGTATTGAAGTTTCGATATCTACAGGTTTTTGTGAGACCAGCTTTCTAGCACGCAGTTGCATCGCTTCGCAAGCAGGGTGCTGACTTAGCATCCCTCCAGTTATATGATCTTCAATAAGATTCAAATTTGAGCTCGAATTAATGGGTGGCTGCGCCTGCGTATGACCCGGCGTCATCAATTGCGTGAATGAGTTATATCACAGCTTTAGCGAGCTTGTCTTCCCTAGTTGCATCGTCATAATGCTCGGCTTAGTCCGTGCGCAACTACGTCGACTTCTCCATGGTGTTCCTTGCGCTTCATATGTGTCATTTAAAAAGAGGAAAACGTCACGAGCTTCCGCGACAGTGCGTTGGCTTTCGAAACCAAATGCGTACGAATCGTTCAGCGCGTTCAGAAAGCAGAATAATTAAGTCGTCCTTGCTGACTAAGATGCCCACAACATCTTGACGTATTCAATGTGTTCCTGCACATTAATGCCTTTACTCAACATAACTGCGAAGAAGCATCGACGAAGAATCTTGCAAAAAATCATTTGTTTTCTTAGCTCGCAAAGGAAGATTCGAGACAATCTCTGCTTTGATCAGCTGGTGGTGCGCGCGTTGCATGTATGCGTCTAGAATCGACTTTATTTGAGCATTTTTCAATATGGTGACGCCCGCGCTCAAGCTTGACCTCCTCCTTCGATCATTCTCAGAGCTCGTTCCTTAAGCCCCATGCACAATATAAACTTTTATAAGCTTTCAGGTTTGAAAGCTTATTTCGCCGATCTTGCTGATGTGACTAGTAAAATAAGTAGTGACAGTCAGAGCGAAATCTACAAGGCTTAGGCTGATAATGTAATGAAAAAGGAATTAAGCATTAATGCGAACTGAGAATATCTACACATCTTTTGCTCACATACTGCTTGTTGGCCAAAAGCCGCTTATTTTAATACAATGTTTACGATACAAAACTACTGTTTTATAGAAATGAACACTTGAATACGTTTTGATTCCACAGTGATAAGTGGTGAATATGAATCCATGCAGAATCCTCAGTCCATAAAACTAGAGCTTGCCAGAAAATTGGTATGTTGGCTACACCTCATGTCGAGACGTCTTGACAACACACATAGAAACGCTTTGAGTCATACCCCTTACTGGGCTATTTCTAGTAGTTTTACGTGCTCCGCTTTGAACGACGAGAGTGCAACCGACGAAAATAATCCTCCATTCGTATTGCGACGCAACTTAAAGTCTCTTGCTTACTCAGAATCTAACAACTCTTGAGCTGCAGTGAAACTATTCTGAAATAGCATATTTGGTAGGCATCTAAGTATCAAAGTACGCGCTACAAAGCTTTATAGTATATCGCAAAAGATCGACCGCAAATTAAATCAATTCCTCAGTGTGGCTGTGAGATCTGGACGGGTAGCACAAGTACATAATGCCACCGCAGCACTTCGATATCACACATCCTTCATCGTGCCCACTATTGCATCACATTCGCACATGATATTCGTCAGCTTAGATCCTGGATCTTTGGAAGTCTTCACTGCTTTTGCACTTCTGTACGTCAAACTTAAGCAAATCGATTGTAAAAAAATTTTGCCGCACAGCAGCTTGCCCTGATACAATACTTTGGTTAACTTATATTCTCATCAAAGCATTGAGCTCGCCGAGTCCATCATATAAATTTTTTTGCTCACCGCACAATTTGTTGATGAAAGTAGGGCATCGCTATTCGCAGTCAAGTCTTCAATGTGAAGTATCACAAAAAGCATGAAACTGTTTCTCCGCTAGCTGTAGACACATAAATTACATCTGCTCTCAATTCGCCCATTCCGTCATACATTCGTCAATTGTTTTATTCCATATTCGTAGTGACTATGTGATAATGTTGAGTCAGCTCTTAAAGCTTGCACACATATTCCGCCCGAATCAGATCGGCGTATCTATTCAGATGCCAATGTCTGATCTCCACCGACTTCTAAACTGCAAAGCGGTGTCATCAGGTCCACCTAAGTCTTTTTGCTTGCGAAGCTCGGATTTTTTAGTCAGCGCAATTTAACCTTGATTGCTCTTCAAATCTTTACAAAGCCTCTGCTATTATTTTCACCAGAGCGATACAGAAGCGTCTTGATCTATATCGCTTTTTTAACGTTTTTCGTCAAAGCCATGTACTTTGCTTTCGCTGATGAAAATGTCTTCGCGCACTGCTTCTTACATTTTCATGTGATGCCCTTTGCTTATACGATCGACCTGTGTGAAATTGCCAAAACTCAGCTGAATGGGACTTTTGCTCTACCTTCTTACCACACAGCCCTCTACAGCCATAGCTTTGAGTAACGTCTTATTTAAAGTGCTAAGACGTCGTACAACCTCGGTCCCGTCTTTTTTTCTATAAGTGACGGCCTAGTTTTGGCCATAACTTTGGAAACAATGTCTTTATTGAAACGTCGAGACGTCGTACGGCCACAGATTCGCTCGTTATCTATCTTTAGAGTGCACGACCTCATTTTAGCCATAACTTTGCGAGTAACGTCCTTTTTAAAGTGCTGAAATGTCTTATAGCCACATATCCGTCCGTCTATCTTTTTTATAAGAGCACAGCCTCATTCCAGCCACACCTTTACCAGCATTGTCTCTTTGAAGTGCTAGGTTGTTTTGTAGCCATAGGTTTGCTCCGTCTATCGTGCTAGATGTGAACGGTGTCGAAGTACTGTGACGTCGTACGGTCAAACATTTGTCTCGTTTATCTGTCTAGGCGAGAGACGAACACGGATCCTACATAGCCATTACTTAACAAACAATTATTTTTTTCAAGCGCTGAGACATCTCACGACCATAGCTTCGTCCCGTCAGTCTATCTAGACGTGCACAACCTAAATTAAAGCCAAAATTTCAGCATTCCATGTCTATTATACAGCCATGAGACGTCGTACGACCAAGTTTCCGCCCCATCTATCCATCTAGATCAGCACGTATTCTCTATAGCCATTACTTACCAAACAATGTCTCTTTCCAAGTGCTGAGGCGTCTCGCGACCAAAGATCTGTCTTGTCTTTCGATACGTCCTTTATCATTCTAGACGAGTAGAAACGCAATAGAGCAACCATAAATCATATTTTCGCTGTTTTGAGTGCTGGGATAATGTACAGTCACAGAGACGTCCTTTCAATCGTTCTAACGTGCTCAGATACAATCAAGCCACAACTAACGTCCTTCTATCATTATAGACGTGTGCAAACGCAATAGAGTCACAACTAAACAATAGCTCTTGTGAAGTGCGGAGATCATTACGCCATAGAACATCCTTTCTATCATTCGACGTGTGAAACGCAATAGAGTCAACAACAAGAGTATATGCTCTTGGAAGTGCTGAGATGATGTACGGCCATAGATACGTCCTTTCTATCATTCTAGACGTGCGCAGATGCAATGAGCTACAACAAAGCGTATTTGCTCTTTGAAGTGCTGAGATATGTACGGCCATATATACGTGCTTTCTTTCATTCTAGACGTGTGCAGACGCAATAGAGTCAAACTAAACGTAATTTGCTCTTCTTTAAGTGCAGGATGATCAGGGCCATAGATACGTCTTTCTATCATTCTAGACGTGCAGACGCAATAGAGTCAACTAAGCGTATATTGCTCTTTGAAGTGCTGATGATGTAGGCCATAGATACGTCCTTTCTATCATTCTAGACGTGCAGACGCAATAGAGTCACAACTAAACGTATAGCTCTTGTGAAGTGCTGAGATGATGTACGGCCATAGATACGTCCTTTCTATCATTCTAGACGTGCAGACGCAATAAGTCACAACTAATATTTGCTCTTTGAAGTGCTGAGTGATGTACGGCCATAGATACGTCTTTCTATCATTCTAGACGTGCAGACGCAATAAGTCACAACAAAGCGTATATTGCTCTTTAGAAGTGCTGGATGATCTACGCCATAGATACGTCCTTCTATCATTCTAGCGTGCAGACGCAATAAAGTCACAACTAAGCGTATTTGCTCTTTGAAGTGCTGGATGTACGCCATATATACGTCCTTTCTATCATTCTAGACGCGTGCAGACGCAATAGAGTCACAACTAAGCGTATATTTGCTCTTTGAAGTGCTGAGATCATGTACGGCCATATAGTTTTCTAATTCTAGACGGTGCAGACGCAATAGAGTCACAACTAAACGTATATTGCTCTTTAGAAGTACTGAGACGATACAACCATAGATACGTCCTTTCTATCATTCTAGACGTGTGCAGACGCAATAGAGTCACAACTAACGTATATTTGCTTTTGGAAGTGTTGGATCATGTACGGCCATAGATACGTCCTTTCTATCATTCTAGACGCGTGCAGACGCAATAGAGTCACAACTAAGCGTATATTTGCTCTTTAGAAGTGCTGAGATCATGTACGGCCATAGATACGTCCTTTCTATCATTCTAGACGCGTGCAGACGCAATAGAGTCACAACTAAACGTATATTTGCTCTTTGGAAGTGCTGAGACGATCTACGGCCATAGATACGTCCTTTCTATCATTCTAGACGCGTGCAGACGCAATAGAGTCACAACTAAACGTATATTTGCTCTTTGGAAGTGCTGGATCATACGCCATAGATACGTCCTTTTTTATCATTCTAGACGCGTGCAGACGCAATAGAGTCACAACTAAACGTATTTGCTCTTTGAACTGAGAGATCATGTACGGCCTTAGATACGTCCTTTCTATCATTCTAGACGCGTGCAGACGCAATAGAATCACAACTAAACGTATATTTGCTCTTTGGAAGTGCTGAGAGGATCTACGGCCATAGATACGTCCTTTCTATCATTCTAGACGCGTGCAGACGCAATAGAGTCACAACTAAACGTATATTTGCTCTTTGGAAGTGATTAGACGATCTACGGCCATAGATACGTCCTTTCTATCATTCTAGACGCGTGCAGACGCAATAGAGTCACAACTAAGCGTATATTTGCTCTTTGGAAGTGCTGATACGATCAACGGCCATAGATACGTCCTTTCTATCATTCTAGACGCGTGCAGACGCAATAGAGTCACAACTAAACGTATATTTGCTCTTTGGAAGTGCTGGATCATGTACGGCCATAGATACGTCCTTTCTATCATTCTAGACGCGTGCAGACGCAATAGAGTCACAACTAAACGTATATTTGCTCTAGAAGTGCTGACGATCTACGGCCATAGATACGTCCTTTCTATCATTCTAGACGCGTGCAGACGCAATAGAGTCACAACTAAGCGTATATTTGCTCTTTGGAAGTGCTGAGATCATGTACGGCCATAGATACGTCCTTTCTATCATTCTAGACGCGTGCAGACGCAATAGAGTCACAACTAAACGTATATTTGCTCTTTGAAGTGCTGAGATCATTACGGCCATAGATACGTCCTTTCTATCATTCTAGACGCGTGCAGACGCAATAGAGTCACAACTAAACGTATATTTGCTCTTTGGAAGTGCTGGATCATGTACGGCCATAGATACGTCCTTTCTATCATTCTAGACGCGTGCAGACGCAATAGAGTCACAACTAAACGTATATTTGCTCTTTGGAAGTACTGAGACGATGTACGGCCATAGATACGTCCTTTCTATCATTCTAGACGCGTGCAGACGCAATAGAGTCACAACTAAACGTATTTTGCTCTTTGAAGTGCTGAGGATCTGTACGGCCATAGATACGTCCTTTCTATCATTCTAGACGCGTGCAGACGCAATAGAGTCACAACTAAACGTATATTTGCTCTTTGAAGTGCTGGATCATGTACGGCCATAGATACGTCCTTTCTATTTCTAGACGCGTGCAGACGCAATAGAGTCACAACTAAACGTATATTTGCTCTTTAGAAGTGCTGAGAGATCTTACGGCCATAGATACGTCCTTTCTATCATTCTAGACGCGTGCAGACGCAATAGAGTCACAACTAAACGTATATTTGCTCTTTGGAAGTGCTGGGATCATGTACGGCCATAGATACGTCCTTTCTATCATTCTAGACGCGTGCAGACGCAATAGAGTCACAACTAAACGTATTTTGCTCTTTGGAAGTGCTGAGAGGATCTACGCCATAGATACGTCCTTTCTATCATTCTAGACGCGTGCAGACGCAATAGAGTCACAACTAAACGTATATTTGCTTTTGAAGTGCTGGATCATGTACGGCCATGATACGTCCTTTCTATCATTCTAGACGCGTGCAGACGCAATAGAGTCACAACTAAACGTATATTTGCTCTTTAGAAGTACTGAGAGGATCTTCGGCCATAGATACGTCCTTTCTATCATTCTAGACGCGTGCAGACGCAATAGATCACAACTAACGTATATTTGCTCTTTGGAAGTGCTGGATCTACGGCCATAGATACTCCTTTCTATCATTCTAGACGCGTGCAGACGCAATAGAGTCACAACTAAACGTATATTTGCTTTTGAAGTGCTAGAGATCTACGGCCATAGATACGTCCTTTCTATCATTCTAGACGCGTGCAGACGCAATAGAGTCACAACTAAACGTATATTTGCTCTTTGGAAGTGCTGAGATGATCAACGGCCATAGATACGTCCTTTCTATCATTCTAGACGCGTGCAGACGCAATAGAGTCACAACTAAACGTATATTTGCTCTTTGGAAGTGCTGGATCATGTACGGCCATAGATACGTCCTTTCTATCATTCTAGACGCGTGCAGACGCAATAGAGTCACAACTAAACGTATATTTGCTCTTTGGAAGTGCTGAGATCTACGGCCATAGATACGTCCTTTCTATCATTCTAGACGCGTGCAGACGCAATAGAGTCACAACTAAACGTATATTTGCTCTTTGAAGTGCTGAGATCATGTACGGCCATAGATACGTCCTTTCTATCATTCTAGACGCGTGCAGACGCAATAGAGTCACAACTAAACGTATATTTGCTCTTTGGAAGTGCTGAGACGATCTACGGCCATAGATACGTCCTTTCTATCATTCTAGACGCGTGCAGACGCAATAGAGTCACAACTAAACGTATATTTGCTCTTTGGAAGTGCTGAGAGATCGGCCATAGATACGTCCTTTCTATCATTCTAGACGCGTGCAGACGCAATAGAGTCACAACTAAACGTATATGCTCTTTAGAAGTGCTGAGAGATCTACGGCCATAGATACGTCCTTTCTATCATTCTAGACGCGTGCAGACGCAATAGAGTCACAACTAACGTATATTTGCTCTTTGGAAGTGCTGAGATCATGTACGGCCATAGATACGTCCTTTCTATCATTCTAGACGCGTGCAGACGCAATAGAGTCACAACTAAACGTATATTTGCTCTTTGAAGTGCTGGGATCATGTACGGCCATAGATACGTCCTTTCTATCATTCTAGACGCGTGCAGACGCAATAGAGTCACAACTAAACGTATATTTGCTCTTTGGAAGTGCTGAGAGATTACGGCCATAGATACGTCCTTTCTATCATTCTAGACGCGTGCAGACGCAATAGAGTCACAACTAAACGTATATTTGCTCTTTGGAAGTGCTGAGATCATGTACGGCCATAGATACGTCCTTTCTATCATTCTAGACGCGTGCAGACGCAATAGAGTCACAACTAAACGTATATTTGCTCTTTGGAAGTGCTGAGATGATAAACGGCCATAGATACGTCCTTTCTATCATTCTAGACGCGTGCAGACGCAATAGAGTCACAACTAAACGTATATTTGCTCCTTGGAAGTGCTGAGACCATAGATACGTCCTTTCTATCATTCTAGACGCGTGCAGACGCAATAGAGTCACAACTAAACGTATATTTGCTCTTTGGAAGTGCTGAGACGATCTACGGCCATAGATACGTCCTTTCTATCATTCTAGACGCGTGCAGACGCAATAGAGTCACAACTAAACGTATATTTGCTCTTTGAAGTGCTGACGATCTACGGCCATAGATACGTCCTTTCTATCATTCTAGACGCGTGCAGACGCAATAGAGTCACAACTAAACGTATATTTGCTCTTTGGAAGTGCTGAGACGATGTACGGCCATAGATACGTCCTTTCTATCATTCTAGACGCGTGCAGACGCAATAGAGTCACAACTAACGTATATTTGCTCTTTGGAAGTGCTGAGATGATCACGGCCATAGATACGTTCTTTCTATCATTCTAGACGCGTGTAGACGCAATAGAGTCACAACATAACGTATATTTGCTCTTTGGAAGTGCTGGGATGATGTACGGCCATAGATACGTCCTTTCTATCATTCTAGACGCGTGCAGACGCAATAGAGTCACAACTAAACGTATATTTGCTCTTTGAAGTGCTGAGATCTACGGCCATAGATACGTCCTTTCTATCATTCTAGACGCGTGCAGACGCAATAGAGTCACAACTAAACGTATATTTGCTCTTTGGAAGTGCTGAGATCATGTACGGCCATAGATACGTCCTTTCTATCATTCTAGACGCGTGCAGACGCAATAGAGTCACAACTAAACGTATATTTGCTCTTTGAAGTGCTGAGAGATCTACGGCCATAGATACGTCCTTTCTATCATTCTAGACGCGTGCAGACGCAATAGAGTCACAACTAAACGTATATTTGCTCTTTGGAAGTGCTGAGATCTACGGCCATAGATACGTCCTTTCTATCATTCTAGACGCGTGCAGACGCAATAGAGTCACAACTAAACGTATATTTGCTCTTTGGAAGTGCTGAGAGATCTACGGCCATAGATACGTCCTTTCTATCATTCTAGACGCGTGCAGACGCAATAGAGTCACAACTAAACGTATATTTGCTCTTTGGAAGTGCTGAGATCATGTACGGCCATAGATACGTCCTTTCTATCATTCTAGACGCGTGCAGACGCAATAGAGTCACAACTAAACGTATATTTGCTCTTTGAAGTGCTGGATCATGTACGCCATAGATACGTCCTTTCTATCATTCTAGACGCGTGCAGACGCAATAGAGTCACAACTAAACGTATATTTGCTCTTTGAAGTGCTGAGAGATTACGGCCATAGATACGTCCTTTCTATCATTCTAGACGCGTGCAGACGCAATAGAGTCACAACTAAACGTATATTTGCTCTTTGGAAGTGCTGAGATCTACGGCCATAGATACGTCCTTTCTATCATTCTAGACGCGTGCAGACGCAATAGAGTCACAACTAAACGTATATTTGCTCTTTGAAGTGCTGAGATGATACGGCCATAGATACGTCCTTTCTATCATTCTAGACGCGTGCAGACGCAATAGAGTCACAACTAAACGTATATTTGCTCTTTGAAGTGCTGAGATCATACGGCCATAGATACGTCCTTTCTATCATTCTAGACGCGTGCAGACGCAATAGAGTCACAACTAAACGTATATTTGCTCTTTGAAGTGCTGAGATCTACGGCCATAGATACGTCCTTTCTATCATTCTAGACGCGTGCAGACGCAATAGAGTCACAACTAAACGTATATTTGCTCTTTGAAGTGCTGAGAGATCTACGCCATAGATACGTCCTTTCTATCATTCTAGACGCGTGCAGACGCAATAGAGTCACAACTAACGTATATTTGCTCTTTGAAGTGCTGAGAGATGTACGGCCATAGATACGTCCTTTCTATCATTCTAGACGCGTGCAGACGCAATAGAGTCACAACTAAACGTATATTTGCTCTTTGGAAGTGCTGAGAGATCTTACGGCCATAGATACGTCCTTTCTATCATTCTAGACGCGTGCAGACGCAATAGAGTCACAACTAAACGTATATTTGCTCTTTGGAAGTGCTGAGATGATGTACGGCCATAGATACGTCCTTTCTATCATTCTAGACGCGTGCAGACGCAATAGAGTCACAACTAAACGTATATTTGCTCTTTGGAAGTGCTGGATCATGTACGGCCATAGATACGTCCTTTCTATCATTCTAGACGCGTGCAGACGCAATAGAGTCACAACTAAACGTATATTTGCTCTTTGGAAGTGCTGAGATGATTTACGGCCATAGATACGTCCTTTCTATCATTCTAGACGCGTGCAGACGCAATAGAGTCACAACTAAACGTATATTTGCTCTTTGAAGTGCTGAGATCATGTACGGCCATAGATACGTCCTTTCTATCATTCTAGACGCGTGCAGACGCAATAGATCACAACTAAACGTATATTTGCTCTTTGGAAGTGCTGAGATGATACGCCATAGATACGTCCTTTCTATCATTCTAGACGCGTGCAGACGCAATAGAGTCACAACTAAACGTATATTTGCTCTTTGGAAGTGCTGAGACAATCTACGGCCATAGATACGTCCTTTCTATCATTCTAGACGCGTGCAGACGCAATAGAGTCACAACTAAACGTATATTTGCTCTTTGAAGTGCTGAGACATGTACGGCCATAGATACGTCCTTTCTATCATTCTAGACGCGTGCAGACGCAATAGAGTCACAACTAAACGTATATTTGCTCTTTGAAGTGCTGAGAGATCAACGGCCATAGATACGTCCTTTCTATCATTCTAGACGCGTGCAGACGCAATAGAGTCACAACTAAACGTATATTTGCTCTTTGGAAGTGCTGAGATGATGTACGGCCATAGATACGTCCTTTCTATCATTCTAGACGCGTGCAGACGCAATAGAGTCACAACTAAACGTATATTTGCTCTTTGGAAGTGCTGAGACGATCTACGGCCATAGATACGTCCTTTCTATCATTCTAGACGCGTGCAGACGCAATAGAGTCACAACTAAGCGTATATTTGCTCTTTGGAAGTGCTGAGATCATGTACGGCCATAGATACGTCCTTTCTATCATTCTAGACGCGTGCAGACGCAATAGAGTCACAACTAAACGTATATTTGCTCTTTGAAGTGCTGGATCATGTACGGCCATAGATACGTCCTTTCTATCATTCTAGACGCGTGCAGACGCAATAGAGTCACAACTAAACGTATATTTGCTCTTTAGAAGTGCTGAGAGGATCTACGGCCATAGATACGTCCTTTCTATCATTCTAGACGCGTGCAGACGCAATAGAGTCACAA
Source organism: Plasmopara viticola (assembly GCA_001695595.3). Taxonomy (NCBI): domain Eukaryota; phylum Oomycota; class Peronosporomycetes; order Peronosporales; family Peronosporaceae; genus Plasmopara; species Plasmopara viticola. The sequence continues at coordinate 15,305 of MBPM02000314.1, read as the reverse complement.
CTAACGTATATTTGCTCTTTGGAAGTGCTGAGATCATGTACGGCCATAGATACGTCCTTTCTATCATTCTAGACGCGTGCAGACGCAATAGAGTCACAACTAAACGTATATTTGCTCTTTGGAAGTGCTGAGACGATCTACGGCCATAGATACGTCCTTTCTATCATTCTAGACGCGTGCAGACGCAATAGAGTCACAACTAAACGTATATTTGCTCTTTGGAAGTGCTGAGATCATGTACGGCCATAGATACGTCCTTTCTATCATTCTAGACGCGTGCAGACGCAATAGAGTCACAACTAAACGTATATTTGCTCTTTGGAAGTGCTGAGATCATGTACGGCCATAGATACGTCCTTTCTATCATTCTAGACGCGTGCAGACGCAATAGAGTCACAACTAAACGTATATTTGCTCTTTGAAGTGCTGAGAGATTACGGCCATAGATACGTCCTTTCTATCATTCTAGACGCGTGCAGACGCAATAGAGTCACAACTAAACGTATATTTGCTCTTTGGAAGTGCTGAGAGATCTTACGGCCATAGATACGTCCTTTCTATCATTCTAGACGCGTGCAGACGCAATAGAGTCACAACTAAACGTATATTTGCTCTTTGGAAGTGCTGAGATCATGTACGGCCATAGATACGTCCTTTCTATCATTCTAGACGCGTGCAGACGCAATAGAGTCACAACTAAACGTATATTTGCTCTTTGGAAGTGCTGAGATGATGTACGGCCATAGATACGTCCTTTCTATCATTCTAGACGCGTGCAGACGCAATAGAGTCACAACTAAACGTATATTTGCTCTTTAGAAGTGCTGAGAGATACGGCCATAGATACGTCCTTTCTATCATTCTAGACGCGTGCAGACGCAATAGAGTCACAACTAAACGTATATTTGCTCTTTGGAAGTGCTGAGATCATGTACGGCCATAGATACGTCCTTTCTATCATTCTAGACGCGTGCAGACGCAATAGAGTCACAACTAAACGTATATTTGCTCTTTGGAAGTGCTGAGATGTACGGCCATAGATACGTCCTTTCTATCATTCTAGACGCGTGCAGACGCAATAGAGTCACAACTAAACGTATATTTGCTCTTTGGAAGTGCTGAGATCAACGGCCATAGATACGTCCTTTCTATCATTCTAGACGCGTGCAGACGCAATAGAGTCACAACTAAACGTATATTTGCTCTTTGGAAGTGCTGAGACGATCTACGGCCATAGATACGTCCTTTCTATCATTCTAGACGCGTGCAGACGCAATAGAGTCACAACTAAACGTATATTTGCTCTTTGGAAGTGCTGAGATGATCAACGGCCATAGATACGTCCTTTCTATCATTCTAGACGCGTGCAGACGCAATAGAGTCACAACTAAACGTATATTTGCTCTTTGGAAGTGCTGAGACAATGTACGGCCATAGATACGTCCTTTCTATCATTCTAGACGCGTGCAGACGCAATAGAGTCACAACTAAACGTATATTTGCTCTTTGAAGTGCTGAGAGATCTACGGCCATAGATACGTCCTTTCTATCATTCTAGACGCGTGCAGACGCAATAGAGTCACAACTAAACGTATATTTGCTCTTTGGAAGTGCTGAGACGATCTACGGCCATAGATACGTCCTTTCTATCATTCTAGACGCGTGCAGACGCAATAGAGTCACAACTAAACGTATATTTGCTCTTTGAAGTGCTGAGATCATGTACGGCCATAGATACGTCCTTTCTATCATTCTAGACGCGTGCAGACGCAATAGAGTCACAACTAAACGTATATTTGCTCTTTGAAGTGCTGGATCATGTACGGCCATAGATACGTCCTTTCTATCATTCTAGACGCGTGCAGACGCAATAGAGTCACAACTAAACGTATATTTGCTCTTAGAAGTGCTGAGAGATCTACGGCCATAGATACGTCCTTTCTATCATTCTAGACGCGTGCAGACGCAATAGAGTCACAACTAAACGTATATTTGCTCTTTGGAAGTGCTGAGATGATCTACGGCCATAGATACGTCCTTTCTATCATTCTAGACGCGTGCAGACGCAATAGAGTCACAACTAAACGTATATTTGCTCTTTGAAGTGCTGAGAGATCACGGCCATAGATACGTCCTTTCTATCATTCTAGACGCGTGCAGACGCAATAGAGTCACAACTAAACGTATATTTGCTCTTTGGAAGTGCTGAGATGATCAACGGCCATAGATACGTCCTTTCTATCATTCTAGACGCGTGCAGACGCAATAGAGTCACAACTAAACGTATATTTGCTCTTTGAAGTGCTGAGATCATGTACGGCCATAGATACGTCCTTTCTATCATTCTAGACGCGTGCAGACGCAATAGAGTCACAACTAAACGTATATTTGCTCTTTGGAAGTGCTGAGATGATCTACGGCCATAGATACGTCCTTTCTATCATTCTAGACGCGTGCAGACGCAATAGAGTCACAACTAAACGTATATTTGCTCTTTGAAGTGCTGAGACGATCTACGGCCATAGATACGTCCTTTCTATCATTCTAGACGCGTGCAGACGCAATAGAGTCACAACTAAACGTATATTTGCTCTTTGAAGTGCTGAGATGATGTACGGCCATAGATACGTCCTTTCTATCATTCTAGACGCGTGCAGACGCAATAGAGTCACAACTAAACGTATATTTGCTCTTTGAAGTGCTGAGATCATGTACGGCCATAGATACGTCCTTTCTATCATTCTAGACGCGTGCAGACGCAATAGAGTCACAACTAAACGTATATTTGCTCTTTGAAGTGCTGAGAGATTACGGCCATAGATACGTCCTTTCTATCATTCTAGACGCGTGCAGACGCAATAGAGTCACAACTAACGTATATTTGCTCTTTGGAAGTGCTGAGATCATGTACGGCCATAGATACGTCCTTTCTATCATTCTAGACGCGTGCAGACGCAATAGAGTCACAACTAAACGTATATTTGCTCTTTGAAGTGCTGAGATATACGGCCATAGATACGTCCTTTCTATCATTCTAGACGCGTGCAGACGCAATAGAGTCACAACTAAACGTATATTTGCTCTTTGAAGTGCTGAGATCATACGGCCATAGATACGTCCTTTCTATCATTCTAGACGCGTGCAGACGCAATAGAGTCACAACTAAACGTATATTTGCTCTTTGAAGTGCTGAGAGATCAACGGCCATAGATACGTCCTTTCTATCATTCTAGACGCGTGCAGACGCAATAGAGTCACAACTAAACGTATATTTGCTCTTTGAAGTGCTGAGATCATGTACGGCCATAGATACGTCCTTTCTATCATTCTAGACGCGTGCAGACGCAATAGAGTCACAACTAAACGTATATTTGCTCTTTGAAGTGCTGAGAGATACGGCCATAGATACGTCCTTTCTATCATTCTAGACGCGTGCAGACGCAATAGAGTCACAACTAAACGTATATTTGCTCTTTGAAGTGCTGAGAGATCTACGGCCATAGATACGTCCTTTCTATCATTCTAGACGCGTGCAGACGCAATAGAGTCACAACTAACGTATATTTGCTCTTTGGAAGTGCTGAGATGATGTACGGCCATAGATACGTCCTTTCTATCATTCTAGACGCGTGCAGACGCAATAGAGTCACAACTAAACGTATATTTGCTTTTGAAGTGCTGGATCATGTCGGCCATAGATACGTCCTTTCTATCATTCTAGACGCGTGCAGACGCAATAGAGTCACAACTAAACGTATATTTGCTCTTTGAAGTGCTGAGATGATCGGCCATAGATACGTCCTTTCTATCATTCTAGACGCGTGCAGACGCAATAGAGTCACAACTAAACGTATATTTGCTCTTTGAAGTGCTGAGATCATGTACGGCCATAGATACGTCCTTTCTATCATTCTAGACGCGTGCAGACGCAATAGAGTCACAACTAAACGTATATTTGCTCTTTGGAAGTGCTGAGACGATGTACGGCCATAGATACGTCCTTTCTATCATTCTAGACGCGTGCAGACGCAATAGAGTCACAACTAAACGTATATTTGCTCTTTGAAGTGCTGAGATCATGTACGGCCATAGATACGTCCTTTCTATCATTCTAGACGCGTGCAGACGCAATAGAGTCACAACTAAGCGTATATTTGCTCTTTGAAAGTGCTGAGATCATCTACGGCCATAGATACGTCCTTTCTATCATTCTAGACGCGTGCAGACGCAATAGAGTCACAACTAAACGTATATTTGCTCTTTGAAGTGCTGAGATCATCACGGCCATAGATACGTCCTTTCTATCATTCTAGACGCGTGCAGACGCAATAGAGTCACAACTAAGCGTATATTTGCTCTTTGGAAGTGCTGAGAGATGTACGGCCATAGATACGTCCTTTCTATCATTCTAGACGCGTGCAGACGCAATAGAGTCACAACTAAACGTATATTTGCTCTTTGAAGTGCTGAGAGATGATTACGGCCATAGATACGTCCTTTCTATCATTCTAGACGCGTGCAGACGCAATAGAGTCACAACTAAACGTATATTTGCTCTTTGAAGTGCAGAGTTAGACGTAGACAACTAAACGTATATTTGCTCTTTGAAGTGCTGAGATCATACGGCCATAGATACGTCCTTTCTATCATTCTAGACGCGTGCAGACGCAATAGAGTCACAACTAAACGTATATTTGCTCTTTGAAGTGCTGAGATCATGTACGGCCATAGATACGTCCTTTCTATCATTCTAGACGCGTGCAGACGCAATAGAGTCACAACTAAACGTATATTTGCTCTTTGGAAGTGCTGAGACGATCTACGGCCATAGATACGTCCTTTCTATCATTCTAGACGCGTGCAGACGCAATAGAGTCACAACTAAGCGTATATTTGCTCTTTGGAAGTGCTGAGATAATCGGCCATAGATACGTCCTTTCTATCATTCTAGACGCGTGCAGACGCAATAGAGTCACAACTAAACGTATATTTGCTCTTTGGAAGTGCTGAGACGATCTACGGCCATAGATACGTCCTTTCTATCATTCTAGACGCGTGCAGACGCAATAGAGTCACAACTAAACGTATATTTGCTCTTTGGAAGTGCTGAGATGAGTACGGCCATAGATACGTCCTTTCTATCATTCTAGACGCGTGCAGACGCAATAGAGTCACAACTAAACGTATATTTGCTCTTTGGAAGTGCTGAGATCATACGGCCATAGATACGTCCTTTCTATCATTCTAGACGCGTGCAGACGCAATAGAGTCACAACTAAACGTATATTTGCTCTTTGAAGTGCTGAGAGATCTACGGCCATAGATACGTCCTTTCTATCATTCTAGACGCGTGCAGACGCAATAGAGTCACAACTAAACGTATATTTGCTCTTTGGAAGTGCTGAGATGATGTACGCCATAGATACGTCCTTTCTATCATTCTAGACGTGTGCAGGCGCAATAAAATCACAACTAAGCGTATATTTGCTCTTTGGATGTGCTGAGATGGGTACGGCCATAGATACGTTCTTTCTATCATTCTAGACGCGTGCAGACGCAATAGAGTCACAACTAAACGTATATTTGCTCTTTGGAAGTGCTGAGATGATCAACGGCCATAGATACGTCCTTTCTATCATTCTAGACGCGTGCAGACGCAATAGAGTCACAACTAAACGTATATTTGCTCTTTGAAGTGCTGAGAGATCTACGGCCATAGATACGTCCTTTCTATCATTCTAGACGCGTGCAGACGCAATAGAGTCACAACTAAACGTATATTTGCTCTTTGGAAGTGCTGAGACGATCTACGGCCATAGATACGTCCTTTCTATCATTCTAGACGCGTGCAGACGCAATAGAGTCACAACTAAACGTATATTTGCTCTTTGGAAGTGCTGAGATCATGTACGGCCATAGATACGTCCTTTCTATCATTCTAGACGCGTGCAGACGCAATAGAGTCACAACTAAACGTATATTTGCTCTTTGAAGTGCTGAGAGATCTACGGCCATAGATACGTCCTTTCTATCATTCTAGACGCGTGCAGACGCAATAGAGTCACAACTAAACGTATATTTGCTCTTTGGAAGTGCTGAGATGATACGGCCATAGATACGTCCTTTCTATCATTCTAGACGCGTGCAGACGCAATAGAGTCACAACTAAACGTATATTTGCTCTTTGAAGTGCTGAGATCATGTACGGCCATAGATACGTCCTTTCTATCATTCTAGACGCGTGCAGACGCAATAGAGTCACAACTAAACGTATATTTGCTCTTTGAAGTGCTGAGAGATCTACGGCCATAGATACGTCCTTTCTATCATTCTAGACGCGTGCAGACGCAATAGAGTCACAACTAAACGTATATTTGCTCTTTGAAGTGCTGAGATCATGTACGGCCATAGATACGTCCTTTCTATCATTCTAGACGCGTGCAGACGCAATAGAGTCACAACTAAACGTATATTTGCTCTTTGGAAGTGCTGAGATCATACGGCCATAGATACGTCCTTTCTATCATTCTAGACGCGTGCAGACGCAATAGTCACAACTAAACGTATATTTGCTCCGTGGAAGTGCTGAGACCATAGATACGTCCTTTCTATCATTCTAGACGCGTGCAGACGCAATAGAGTCACAACTAACGTATATTTGCTCTTTGAAGTGCTGAGACGATCTACGGCCATAGATACGTCCTTTCTATCATTCTAGACGCGTGCAGACGCAATAGAGTCACAACTAAACGTATATTTGCTCTTTGGAAGTGCTGAGATCATACGGCCATAGATACGTCCTTTCTATCATTCTAGACGCGTGCAGACGCAATAGAGTCACAACTAAACGTATATTTGCTCTTTGGAAGTGCTGAGATGATACGGCCATAGATACGTCCTTTCTATCATTCTAGACGCGTGCAGACGCAATAGAGTCACAACTAAACGTATATTTGCTCTTTGGAAGTGCTGAGATCAACGGCCATAGATACGTCCTTTCTATCATTCTAGACGCGTGCAGACGCAATAGAGTCACAACTAAACGTATATTTGCTCTTTGAAGTGCTGAGATCATTACGGCCATAGATACGTCCTTTCTATCATTCTAGACGCGTGCAGACGCAATAGAGTCACAACTAAACGTATATTTGCTCTTTGGAAGTGCTGAGATCATGTACGGCCATAGATACGTCCTTTCTATCATTCTAGACGCGTGCAGACGCAATAGAGTCACAACTAAACGTATATTTGCTCTTTGAAGTGCTGAGATCATGTACGCCATAGATACGTCCTTTCTATCATTCTAGACGCGTGCAGACGCAATAGAGTCACAACTAAACGTATATTTGCTCTTTAGAAGTGCTGAGAGATCTTGGCCATAGATACGTCCTTTCTATCATTCTAGACGCGTGCAGACGCAATAGAGTCACAACTAAACGTATATTTGCTCTTTGAAGTGCTTAGAGATGTACGCCATAGATACGTCCTTTCTATCATTCTAGACGCGTGCAGACGCAATAGAGTCACAACTAAACGTATATTTGCTCTTTTAAAGTGCTGAGACGATCTACGGCCATAGATACGTCCTTTCTATCATTCTAGACGCGTGCAGACGCAATAGAGTCACAACTAAACGTATATTTGCTCTTTGAAGTGCTGAGATGATACGGCCATGATACGTCCTTTCTATCATTCTAGACGCGTGCAGACGCAATAGAGTCACAACTAAACGTATATTTGCTCTTTGGAAGTGCTAGAGATCAACGGCCATAGATACGTCCTTTCTATCATTCTAGACGCGTGCAGACGCAATAGAGTCACAACTAAACGTATATTTGCTCTTTAGAAGTGCTGAGACGATCTACGCCATAGATACGTCCTTTCTATCATTCTAGACGCGTGCAGACGCAATAGAGTCACAACTAAACGTATATTTGCTCTTTGGAAGTGCTGAGATCATGTACGGCCATAGATACGTCCTTTCTATCATTCTAGACGCGTGCAGACGCAATAGAGTCACAACTAAACGTATATTTGCTCTTTGAAGTGCTGAGATCATGTACGGCCATAGATACGTCCTTTCATTATCTAGACGCGTGCAGACGCAATAGAGTCACAACTAAACGTATATTTGCTCTTTAGAAGTGCTGAGAGATCGGCCATAGATACGTCCTTTCTATCATTCTAGACGCGTGCAGACGCAATAGAGTCACAACTAAGCGTATATTTGCTCTTTGGAAGTGCTGAGATCATGTACGGCCATAGATACGTCCTTTCTATCATTCTAGACGCGTGCAGACGCAATAGAGTCACAACTAAACGTATATTTGCTCTTTGAAGTGCTGAGATCATCACGGCCATAGATACGTCCTTTCTATCATTCTAGACGCGTGCAGACGCAATAGAGTCACAACTAAACGTATATTTGCTCTTTAGAAGTACTGAGAGGATCTTCGGCCATAGATACGTCCTTTCTATCATTCTAGACGCGTGCAGACGCAATAGAGTCACAACTAAGCGTATATTTGCTCTTTGGAAGTGCTGAGATGATGTACGGCCATAGATACGTCCTTTCTATCATTCTAGACGCGTGCAGACGCAATAGAGTCACAACTAAACGTATATTTGCTCTTTGGAAGTGCTTAGATGATCAACGACCATAGATACGTCCTTTCTATCATTCTAGACGCGTGCAGACGCAATAGAGTCACAACTAAACGTATATTTGCTCTTTGGAAGTGCTGAGACGATCTACAGCCATAGATACGTCCTTTCTATCATTCTAGACGCGTGCAGACGCAATAGAGTCACAACTAAGCGTATATTTGCTCTTTGGAAGTGCTGAGATCATGTACGGCCATAGATACGTCCTTTCTATCATTCTAGACGCGTGCAGACGCAATAGAGTCACAACTAAACGTATATTTGCTCTTTGAAGTGCTGAGATCATACGCCATAGATACGTCCTTTCTATCATTCTAGACGCGTGCAGACGCAATAGAGTCACAACTAAACGTATATTTGCTCTTTGAAGTGCTGAGAGATCGGCCATAGATACGTCCTTTCTATCATTCTAGACGCGTGCAGACGCAATAGAGTCACAACTAAACGTATATTTGCTCTATGGAAGTGCTGAGACGATGTACGGCCATAGATACGTCCTTTCTATCATTCTAGACGCGTGCAGACGCAATAGAGTCACAACTAAACGTATATTTGCTCTTTGAAGTGCTGAGAGATCTACGGCCATAGATACGTCCTTTCTATCATTCTAGACGCGTGCAGACGCAATAGAGTCACAACTAAACGTATATTTGCTCTTTGGAAGTGCTGAGATGATAAACGGCCATAGATACGTCCTTTCTATCATTCTAGACGCGTGCAGACGCAATAGAGTCACAACTAAACGTATATTTGCTCTTTGGAAGTGCTAGAGATCAACGGCCATAGATACGTCCTTTCTATCATTCTAGACGCGTGCAGACGCAATAGAGTCACAACTAAACGTATATTTGCTCTTTGGAAGTGCTGAGACGATCTACGGCCATAGATACGTCCTTTCTATCATTCTAGACGCGTGCAGACGCAATAGAGTCACAACTAAACGTATATTTGCTCTTTGGAAGTGCTAGATGATCACGGCCATAGATACGTCCTTTCTATCATTCTAGACGCGTGCAGACGCAATAGAGTCACAACTAAACGTATATTTGCTCTTTGGAAGTGCTGAGACGATCTACGCCATAGATACGTCCTTTCTATCATTCTAGACGCGTGCAGACGCAATAGAGTCACAACTAAGTATATTTGCTCTTTGAAGTGCTGAGATCATGTACGGCCATAGATACGTCCTTTCTATCATTCTAGACGCGTGCAGACGCAATAGAGTCACAACTAAACGTATATTTGCTCTTTGGAAGTGCTGAGATGATGTACGGCCATAGATACGTCCTTTCATCATTCTAGACGCGTGCAGACGCAATAGAGTCACAACTAAACGTATATTTGCTCTTTGAAGTGCTGAGAGATCTTGGCCATAGATACGTCCTTTCTATCATTCTAGACGCGTGCAGACGCAATAGAGTCACAACTAAGCGTATATTTGCTCTTTGGAAGTGCTGAGACGATGTACGGCCATAGATACGTCCTTTCTATCATTCTAGACGCGTGCAGACGCAATAGAGTCACAACTAAACGTATATTTGCTCTTTGAAGTGCTGAGAGATCTTCGGCCATGATACGTCCTTTCTATCATTCTAGACGCGTGCAGACGCAATAGAGTCACAACTAAACGTATATTTGCTCTTTGAAGTGCTGAGATGATACGGCCATGATACGTCCTTTCTATCATTCTAGACGCGTGCAGACGCAATAGAGTCACAACTAAGCGTATATTTGCTCTTTGGAAGTGCTAGAGATCAACGGCCATAGATACGTCCTTTCTATCATTCTAGACGCGTGCAGACGCAATAGAGTCACAACTAAACGTATATTTGCTCTTTGGAAGTGCTGAGACGATCTACGGCCATAGATACGTCCTTTCTATCATTCTAGACGCGTGCAGACGCAATAGAGTCACAACTAAACGTATATTTGCTCTTTGGAAGTGCTGAGATCATGTACGGCCATAGATACGTCCTTTCTATCATTCTAGACGCGTGCAGACGCAATAGAGTCACAACTAAACGTATATTTGCTCTTTGAAGTGCTGAGATCATGTACGGCCATAGATACGTCCTTTCTATCATTCTAGACGCGTGCAGACGCAATAGAGTCACAACTAAACGTATATTTGCTCTTTGGAAGTGCTGAGAGATCGGCCATAGATACGTCCTTTCTATCATTCTAGACGCGTGCAGACGCAATAGAGTCACAACTAAACGTATATTTGCTCTTTGAAGTGCTGAGATCATGTACGGCCATAGATACGTCCTTTCTATCATTCTAGACGCGTGCAGACGCAATAGAGTCACAACTAAACGTATATTTGCTCTTTGAAGTGCTGAGATGATACGGCCATAGATACGTCCTTTCTATCATTCTAGACGCGTGCAGACGCAATAGAGTCACAACTAAACGTATATTTGCTCTTTGAAGTGCTGAGACGATCTACGGCCATAGATACGTCCTTTCTATCATTCTAGACGCGTGCAGACGCAATAGAGTCACAACTAAACGTATATTTGCTCTTTGGAAGTGCTGAGATCATGTACGGCCATAGATACGTCCTTTCTATCATTCTAGACGCGTGCAGACGCAATAGAGTCACAACTAAACGTATATTTGCTCTTTGGAAGTGCTGAGATCATGTACGGCCATAGATACGTCCTTTCTATCATTCTAGACGCGTGCAGACGCAATAGAGTCACAACTAAACGTATATTTGCTCTTTGGAAGTGCTGAGATGATACGGCCATAGATACGTCCTTTCTATCATTCTAGACGCGTGCAGACGCAATAGAGTCACAACTAAACGTATATTTGCTCTTTGAAGTGCTGAGATCATGTACGGCCATAGATACGTCCTTTCTATCATTCTAGACGCGTGCAGACGCAATAGTCACAACTAAACGTATATTTGCTCTTTGAAGTGCTGAGATCTTGGCCATAGATACGTCCTTTCTATCATTCTAGACGCGTGCAGACGCAATAGAGTATCAACTAAACGTATATTTGCTCCTTGGAGAAGGAGATCTATGGCCATAGATACGTCCTTTCTATCATTCTAGACGCGTGCAGACGCAATAGAGTCACAACTAACGTATATTTGCTCTTTGAAGTGCTGAGACATCTACGCCATAGATACGTCCTTTCTATCATTCTAGACGCGTGCAGACGCAATAGAGTCACAACTAAACGTATATTTGCTCTTTGGAAGTGCTGAGACGATCTACGGCCATAGATACGTCCTTTCTATCATTCTAGACGCGTGCAGACGCAATAGAGACAACAAACGTATATTTGCTCTTTGAAGTGCTGAGATATGTACGGCCATAGATACGTCCTTTCTATCATTCTAGACGCGTGCAGACGCAATAGAGTAACAACTAAACGTATATTTGCTCTTTGAAGTGCTGAGATCATGACCATGATACGTCCTTTCTATCATTCTAGACGCGTGCAGACGCAATAGAGTCACAACTAAACGTATATTTGCTCTTTGGAAGTGCTAGATGATACGCCATAGATACGTCCTTTCTATCATTCTAGACGCGTGCAGACGCAATAGAGTCACAACTAAACGTATATTTGCTCTTTGAAGTGCTGAGATCGATCGGCCCATGATACGTCCTTTCTATCATTCTAGACGCGTGCAGACGCAATAGAGTCACAACTAAGCGTATATTTGCTCTTTGGAAGTGCTGAGATGATGTACGGCCATAGATACGTCCTTTCTATCATTCTAGACGCGTGCAGACGCAATAGAGACACAACTAAGCGTATATTTGCTCTTTGAAGTGCTGAGATATGACGGCCATAGATACGTCCTTTCTATCATTCTAGACGCGTGCAGACGCAATAGAGTCACAACTAAACGTATATTTGCTCTTTGGAAGTGCTGAGATGATCACGGCCATAGATACGTCCTTTCTATCATTCTAGACGCGTGCAGACGCAATAGAGTCACAACTAAACGTATATTTGCTCTTTGGAAGTGCTAGATGATCAACGGCCATAGATACGTCCTTTCTATCATTCTAGACGCGTGCAGACGCAATAGAGTCACAACTAAACGTATATTTGCTCTTTTGAAGTGCTGAGATCATGTACGGCCATAGATACGTCCTTTCTATCATTCTAGACGCGTGCAGACGCAATAGAGTCACAACTAAACGTATATTTGCTCTTTGAAGTGCTGAGAGATCACGGCCATAGATACGTCCTTTCTATCATTCTAGACGCGTGCAGACGCAATAGAGTCACAACTAAGCGTATATTTGCTCTTTGGAAGTGCTAGATGATCAACACCATAGATACGTCCTTTCTATCATTCTAGACGCGTGCAGACGCAATAGAGTCACAACTAAACGTATATTTGCTCTTTGAAGTGCTGATGATCTACGCCATAGATACGTCCTTTCTATCATTCTAGACGCGTGCAGACGCAATAGAGTCACAACTAAACGTAGATTTGCTCTTTGGAAGTGCTGAGATGATGTACGGCCATAGATACGTCCTTTCTATCATTCTAGACGCGTGCAGACGCAATAGAGTCACAACTAAACGTTAATTTGCTCTTTAGAAGTGCTGAGATAGTACGGCCATAGATACGTCCTTTCTATCATTCTAGACGCGTGCAGACGCAATAGAGTCACAACTAAACGTATATTTGCTCTTTGGAAGTGCTGAGATGATACGGCCATGATACGTCCTTTCTATCATTCTAGACGCGTGCAGACGCAATAGAGTCACAACTAAACGTATATTTGCTCTTTGGAAGTGCTGAGATGATCAACGGCCATAGATACGTCCTTTCTATCATTCTAGACGCGTGCAGACGCAATAGAGTCACAACTAAACGTATATTTGCTCTTTGAAGTGCTGAGACATGTACGCCATAGATACGTCCTTTCTATCATTCTAGACGCGTGCAGACGCAATAGAGTCACAACTAAACGTATATTTGCTCTTTGGAAGTGCTGAGATGATGTACGGCCATAGATACGTCCTTTCTATCATTCTAGACGCGTGCAGACGCAATAGAATCACAACTAAACGTATATTTGCTCTTTGAAGTGCTAGACGATCTATAGCTAGATACGTCCTTTCTATCATTCTAGACGCGTGCAGACGCAATAGAGTCACAACTAACGTATATTTCGAGTGCATTTGCTCTTTAGAAGTCTGAGACGATCTACAGCCATTAATACGTCCTTTCTATCATTCTAGACGCGTGCAGACGCAATAGAGTCACAACTAAACGTATATTTGCTCTTTGGAAGTGCTGAGACGATCTACGGCCATAGATACGTCCTTTCTATCATTCTAGACGCGTGCAGACGCAATAGAGTCACAACTAAGCGTATATTTGCTCTTTGAAGTGCTGAGATATGTACGGCCATAGATACGTCCTTTCTATCATTCTAGACGCGTGCAGACGCAATAGAGTCACAACTAAACGTATATTTGCTCTTTGGAAGTGCTGAGATGATGTACGGCCATAGATACGTCCTTTCTATCATTCTAGACGCGTGCAGACGCAATAAGACAACAAGCGTATATTTGCTCTTTGGAAGTGCTGAGATGATCTACGGCCATAGATACGTCCTTTCTATCATTCTAGACGCGTGCAGACGCAATAGAGTCACATAAGTATATTTGCTCTTTGGAAGTGCTGAGATGATCACGGCCAGATACGTCCTTTCTATCATTCTAGACGCGTGCAGACGCAATAGAGTCACAACTAAACGTATATTTGCTCTTTGGAAGTGCTTAGATACACAACCATAGATGTCCTTTCTATCATTCTAGACGCGTGCAGACGCAATAGAGTCACAACTAAACGTATATTTGCTCTTTGGAAGTGCTGAGACGATCTACAGCCATAGATACGTCCTTTCTATCATTCTAGACGCGTGCAGACGCAATAGAGTCAAACTAAGTATATTTGCTCTTTGGAAGTGCTGAGATGATGTACGGCCATAGATACGTCCTTTCTATCATTCTAGACGCGTGCAGACGCAATAGAGACAACTAAACGTATATTTGCTCTTTAGAAGTGCTGAGATATGTACGGCCATAGATACGTCCTTTCATCATTCTAGAGCGTGCAGACGCAATAGAGTCACATAAACGTATATTTGCTCTTTGGAAGTGCTGAGATGATCACGACCATGATACGTCCTTTCTATCATTCTAGACGCGTGCAGACGCAAAGAAGACTAACTAAAGCGTATATTTGCTGTTTAGAAGTGCTGAGATAATGTACGGCCATAGATACGTCCTTTCTATCATTCTAGACGCGTGCAGACGCAATAGAGTCACAACTAAACGTATATTTGCTCTTTGGAAGTGCTGAGATGACACGACCATGATACGTCCTTTCTATCATTCTAGACGCGTGCAGACGCAATAGAGTCACAACTAAACGTATATTTGCTCTTTGAAGTGCTGAGATGATCACAACCTAGATACGTCCTTTCTTATCATTCTAGACGCGTGCAGACGCAATAGAGTCACAACTAAACGTATATTTGCTCTTTAAGTGCTGAGATCTAATGTACGGCATGATACGTCCTTTCTATCATTCTAGACGCGTGCAGACGCAAAGAGTCACAACTAAAGTATTTGCTCTTTGGAAGTGC
>MBPM02000313.1:0-29594 GCA_001695595.3 Plasmopara viticola | reverse complement strand
AGAAAGAACGTATCTATGGCCGTATATCATCCCAGCCTTTCACAAGAGCGACTATACGCCTTGTTGTTGCTTCTATTGCGTTCTGCGCGCGTCTAGAATGATAGAAAAGGACGTATCTATGGCCGTATATAATCCCACCACTTTCCGTGTATATCTTCCTAGCACTTCACGAGAGCGAATATACGCTTTGTTGTTGCTCTATTGCGTCTGCGCACGTCTAGAATGATATAAAGGACGTAGCTATAGCCGTGTATTCCTAGCACTTCACAAGAGCAAATATACGCTTTGTTGGTGGTTCTATTGCATCTGCACACGTCTAGAAAGATAGAAAAGACGTATGTATGGCCGTGTATCTTCACAGCATTTCACGAAGCAAACGTACGCTTAGTGGTGGTTCTTCTGCGTCTGCACACGTCTAGAAAGATAGAAAGGACGTATCTATAGCATGTATATCTTTCTAGCACTTCACGAGAGCGAAGTATACGCTTCAGTTGTTGCTCCATTGCGTGCTGCGCACGTCTAGAAAGATAGAAAGGACGTATATATGGCCGTGTATCTTCACAGCACTTCACAAAGCAAAATATACGCTTAGTGGTGGTTCTATTGCGTCTGCTCATCTAGAAGGATAGAAAAGACGTATGTATGGCCGTATATCTTCCCACCACTTCCTAAGAGCGAATATAAACTTTGTTGTTGCTTTATTGCGTCTTCGCACGTCTAGAATGATAAAAAGGACGTATATATGGCCGTATATTATCCCAGCACTTCGCAAGAGTGAATATACGCTTTGTTGTTGCTTTATTGCGTCTTCGCACGTCCAGAATGATAGAAAGGACGTATATATGGCCGTATATTATCCCAGCACTTCACAAGAGTGACTATACGCTTTGTTGTTCCTCTATCGCGTCTGCGCACGTCAGAAATGATAGAAAGGACGTATTTATGGCCCTATATCCTCACAGCACTTCACGAGAGCGAATATACGCTTTGTTGTTGCTTTATTGCGTCTTCGCACGTCTAGAATGATAGAAAGGACGTATGTATGGCCGTATATCTTCTTAGCACTTCCCGAGAGCGATTATACGCTTCGTTGTTGCTCTATTGCGTCTGCGCACGTCTAGAAAGATAGAAAGGACGTATGTATGGCCGTGTATCTTCACAGCACTTCACAAAGCAAATATACGCTCAGTGGTGATTCCATTGCGTCTGCACACGTCTAGAAAGATAGAAAGGACGTATCTATGGCCGTATATCTTCACAGCACTTCACGAGAGCGAATATAAGCTTTATTGTTGCTCTATTGCGTCTGCCCACGTCTAGAGAGATAGAAAGGACGTATGTATGGCCCTTTATCATATCAGGACTTCCCAAGAGTGGCTATACGATTAGTTGTGGATCTATTGCGTCTGCAAACGTCTAGAAGGATTGAAAGGACGTATGTAACGCTGTACAACTTCCGAGCAATTCCCAAGAGCGATTATACGCTTAGATGTAGACCTACTGCGTATTCGCACGCCTAGAATGATAGAAAGAACGTATCTATGGCCGTATATCATCCCAGCCTTTCACAAGAGCGACTATACGCCTTGTTGTTGCTCTATTGCGTTCTGCGCGCGTCTAGAATGATAGAAAGGACGTATCTATGGCCGTATATAATCCCACCACTTTCCGTATATCTTCCTAGCACTTCACAAGAGCGAATATTCTCTTTGTTGTTGCTCTATTGCGTCTGCGCACGTCTAGAATGATATAAAGGACGTAGCTATAGCCGTGTATTCCTAGCACTTCACAAAGCAAAATATACGCTTAGTGGTGGTTCTATTGCATCTGCACACGTCTAGAAAGATAGAAAAGACGTATGTATGGCCGTGTATCTTCACAGCATTTCACGAAGCAAACGTACGCTTAGTGGTGGTTCTTCTGCGTCTGCACACGTCTGGAAAGATAGAAAGGACGTATCTATAGCATGTATATCTTTCTAGCACTTCACGAGAGCGAATATACGCTTCGTTGTTGCTCCATTGCGTCTGCGCACGTCTAGAAAGATAGAAAGGACGTATATATGGCCGTGTATCTTCACAGCACTTCACAAAGCAAAATATACGCTTAGTGGTGGTTCTATTGCGTCTGCTCATCTAGAAGGATAGAAAAGACGTATGTATGGCCGTATATCTTCCCACCACCACCTTCTAAGAGCGAATATAAACTTTGTTGTTGCTTTATTGCGTCTTCGCACGTCTAGAATGATAAAAAGGACGTATATATGGCCGTATATTATCCCAGCACTTCGCAAGAGTGAATATACGCTTTGTTGTTGCTTTATTGCGTCTTCGCACGTCCAGAATGATAGAAAGGACGTATATATGGCCGTATATTATCCCAGCACTTCACAAGAGTGACTATACGCTTTGTTGTTCCTCTATCGCGTCTGCGCACGTCAGAAATGATAGAAAGGACGTATTTATGGCCCTATATTCTCACAGCACTTCACGAGAGCGAATATACGCTTTGTTGTTGCTTTATTGCGTCTGCGCACGTCTAGAAAGATAGAGAGGACATATCTGGCCGTGTATCTTCACAGCACTTCACAAAGCAAATATACGCTTAGTGGTGGTTCTAGTGCGTCTGCACACGTCTAGAAATATAGAAAGAACGTATCTATGGCTGTATATCTTCACAGCACTTCACGAGAGCGAATATACGCTTTGTTGTTGCTTTATTGCATCTTCGCACGTCTAGAATGATAGAAAGGACGTATCTATGGCCGTATATCTTCACAGCACTTCACAAAGCAAATATACGCTTAGTGGTGGTTCTATTGCGTCTGCGCACGTCTAGAAAGATAGAAAAGACGTATGTATGGTCGTATATCTTCCGAGCACTTCCCAAGAGCGCCTATACGATTAGTTGTGGACCTATTGCGTCTGCAGACGTCTAGAAGGATAGAAAGGACGTATGTAACGCTGTACAAATTCCGAGCAATTCCCAAGAGCGATTATCCGCTTAGATGTAGATCTATTGCGTCTTCGCACGTCTAAAAAGATAGAAAAGACGTATGTATGGCCCTATATCATATCAGCACTTCCCAAGAGCGCCTATACGATTAGTTGTGGACCTTTTGCGTCTGCACACATCTAGAAGGATAGAAAGGACGTATCTATGGCCGTATATCATCTCCGCTTTTCACAAGAGCGACTATACGCCTTGTTGTGGATCTATTGCGTCTGCGCACTTCTAGAATGATAGAAAGGACGTATCTATGGCCGTATATCTTCACAGCACTTCACGAGAGCGAATATACGCTTTGTTGTTGCTTTATTGCATCTTCGCACGTCTAGAATGATAGAAAGGACGTATCTATGGCCGTATATCTTCACAGCACTTCACAAAGCAAATATACGCTTAGTGGTGGTTCTATTGCGTCTGCACACGTCTAGAAAGATAGAAAGGACGTATGTTTGGTCGTATATCTTCCGAGCAATTCTCAAGAGCGATTATACGCTTAGATGTAGATCTTTTGCGTCTTCCACGTCTAGAATGATAGAAAGGACGTATCCATGGCCGTATATCTTCCTAGCACTTCACCAGAGCGAATATACACTTTGGTGTTGCTTAATTGCGTCTTCGCACGTCTAGAATGATAGAAAGGACGTAGCTATGGCCGTATATCTTCCTAGCACTTCTCAAGAGCGAATATACGCTTTCTTGTTGCTCTATTGTGTCTGCGCACGTTTAGAATGATAGAAAGGACGTAGCTATGGCCGTATATATTTCTAGCACTTCACGAAAGCGAACAAAGGCTTCGTTGTTGCTCTATTACGTCTGCGCATGTCTAGAAAGATAGAAAGGACGTATGTATGGCCGTGTATCTTCACAGCACTAAACGAAGCAAATATAGGCTTAGTGGTGGTTCTATTGCGTCAGCACACGTCTAGAAAGATAGGAAGGACGTATGTATGGACGTGTATCTTCACAGCACTTCACGAGAGCGAATATATGCTTTGTTGTTGCTTTATTGCGTCTTCGCACGTCATAGAATGATAGAAAGGACGTATCTATGGCCGTATATCTTCACAGCACTTCACAAAGCAAATATACGCTTGGTGGTGGTTCTATTGCGTCTGCACACGTCTAGAAAGATAGAAAGGACGTATCTATGGCCGTATATCTTCACAGCACTTCACGAGAGCGAATATACGCTTTGTTGTTGCTTTATTGCGTCTTCGCACGTCTAGAATGATAGAAAGGACGTATCTATGGCCGTATATCTTCACAGCACTTCACAAAGCAAATATACGCTTAGTGGTGGTTCTATTGCGTCTGCACACGTCTAGAAAGATAGAAAGGACGTATGTATGGTCGTATATCTTCCGAGCAAATCTCAAGAGCGATTATACGCTTAGATGTAGATCTTTTGCGTCTTCCACGTCTAGAATGATAGAAAGGACGTATCTATGGCCATATATCTTCCTAGCACTTCAAAATAATGAATATACGCTTAGTGATGGTTCTATTGCGTCTGCACACGTCGAAAAAGATAGAAAGGACGTATGTATGGCCGTTTATCTTCACAGCACTTCACGAGAGCGAATATACGTTTTGTTGTTGCTCTATTGCGTCTTCGCACAACTTGAAAGATAGAAAGGACGTATGTATGGCCGTATATCCTCACAGCACTTCACGAGAGCGAATATACGCTTTGTTGTTGCTTTATTGCATCTTCGCACGTCTAGAATGATAGAAGGGACGTATGTATGGCCGTGTATCTTCACAGCACTTCACAAAGCAAATATACGCTTAGTGGTGGTTCTATTGCGTCTGCACACGTCTAGAAAGAAAGAAAGAACGTATCTATGGCCGTATATCTTCACAGCACTTCACGAGAGCGAATATACGCTTTGTTGTTGCTTTATTGCATCTTCGCACGTCTAGAATGATAGAAAGGACGTATCTATGGCCGTATATCTTCACAGCACTTCACAAAGCAAATATACACTTAGTGGTGGTTCTATTGCGTCTGCACACGTTTAAAAAGATAGAAAGGACATATGTATGGTCGTATATCTTCCGAGCAATTCTCAAGAGCGATTATGAGCTTAGATGTAAATCTTTTGCGTCTTCCACGTCTAGAATGATAGAAAGGACGTATCTATGGCCGTATATCTTCCTAGCACTTCACCAGAGCGAATATACACTTTGGGGTTGCTTAATTGCGTCTTCGCACGTCTAGAATGATGGAAAGGACGTAGCTATGGCCGTATATCTTCCTAGCACTTCTCAAGAGCGAATATACGCTTTGTTGTTGCTCTATTGTGTCTGCGCACGTCTAGAATGATAGAAAGGACGTATCTATGGCCGTATATCTTCCTAGCACTTCACCAGAGCGAATATACACTTTGGGGTTGCTTAATTGCGTCTTCGCACGTCTAGAATGATAGAAAGGACGTAGCTATGGCCGTATATCTTCCTAGCACTTCCCAAGAGCAAATAAACGCTTTGTTGTTGCTCTATTGCGTCTGCGCACGTCTGAATTGATAGAAAGGACGTATCAAAGGCTGTATATATTTCTATCACTTCACAAGAGCGAATATACGCTTTGTTGTTGCTCTATTGCGTCTGCGCACGTCAAGAATGATAGAAAGAACGTATCTATGGCCGTATATCATCTCAGCACTTCACAAGAGAGAATATACGCTTTCTTGTATCTCTATTGCGTCTGCGCACGTCTGGATGATATAGGAGACGTATCGATGGCAGTACATCATCCCAGCACTTCACAAGAGCGACTTTATGCTTCGTTGTTGCACTATTGCGTCTGCGCACGACTAGAAAGATAGAAAGGACGGATGTATGGCCGTATATAATCTCATCACTTCACAGGAGCGTCTATACGCTTAGTTGTGGATCTAGAAAGATTGAAAGGACGTATTTATGGCCGTATATCATCCCAGCACTTCCCAACAGCGAAAATACATTTTATTGTTGCTCTTTTGCGTCTCCGCACGTCTAGAATGATAGAAAGGTCGTATCTATGGCCGTATATCACCTTAGCACTTCACAAGAGCGACTTTACGCCTTGTTGTTGCTCTTTTGCGTCTTCGCACGTCTAGAATGATAGAAAAGTCGTATCTATGGCCGTATATCACCTTAGCACTTCACAAGAGCGACTATACGCCTTGTTGTGGCTCTATTGCGTCTGCGCACGTCTAGAATGATAGAAAGGACGTATCAAAGGCTGTATATATCCCTAGCACTTCACGAGAGCGAATATACGTTTTGTTGTTGCCCTATCGCGTCTGCGCACGTCTACAAAATATTAAAAGAACGTATCTTTGGCCGTATATCATCCCAGCACTTCCCAAGAGCGAATATACACTCTATTGTTGATTTTTTGCGTCTTCGCACGTCTAGAATGATAGAAACGACGTATCTATGGCCGTATATCTTCCTAGCACTTCACGAGAACAAATATACGCCTTGTTGTGGATCTATTGCGTCTGCGCACGTCTAGAATGATAGAGAGAACGTATGTATGGCCGTAGATCATCCCAGCACTTTTCAAGAGCGAATATACGCTTTGTTGTTGCTCTATTATGTCTGCGCACGTCTAGAATGATAGAAAGGACGTATCTATGGCCGTACATCATCCCAGCACTTCCCAAGAGCGAATATACACTTCATGTTTGCTTTGTTGCGTCTTCGCACGTCTAAAATGATAGAAAGGATATATATATATGGCCGTATATCTTCACAGCACTTCACGAGAGCGAATATACACTTTGGTGTTGCTCTATTGCGTCTGTGCACGTCTAGAAAGATAGAAAGGACGTATGTATGGCCGTGTATCTTCACAGCACTTCACGAAGCAAATATACGCTTAGTGGTGGTTCTATCGCGTCTGCGCACGTCTAGAAAGATAGAAAGGATGTATCTATGGCCTTATATCTTCACAGCACTTCACGAAGCAAATATACGCTTAGTGGTGGTTTAATTGCGTCTGCACACGTCTAGAAAGATAGAAAGGACGTATCTATGGCCGTGTATCTCCACAGCACTTCACAAAGCAAATATAGGCTTAGTGGTGGTTCTATTGCGTCAGCACACGTCTAGAAAGATAGGAAGGACGTATGTATGGCCGTATATCGTCACAGCACTTCACGAGAGCGAATATACGCTTTGTTGTTGCTTTATTGCGTCTTCGCACGTCTAGAAAGGTAGAAAGGACGGATGTATGGCCGTGTATCTTCACAGCACTTCACGAAGCAAATATACGCTTTGGTGGTGGTTCTATTGCGTCTGCACACGTCTAGAATGATAAAAAGGACGTATGCAACGCTGTGCATCATCCCAGCACTTTACAAGAGCGAATTTACGCTTAGATGTAGATCTATTGCGTCTTCGCACGTCTAGAATGATAGAAAGGACGTATCTATGGCTGTACATCATCCCAGCACTTCCCAAGAGCGAATAAACACTTCATTGTTGCTTTATTGCGTCTTCGCACGTCTAAAATGATAGAAAGGATGTATCTATGGCCGTATATCTTCTCAGCACTTCACGAGAGCGAATATACACTTTGGTGTTGCCTAATTGCGTCTTCGCACGTCTAGAATGATAGAAAGGATGTAGCTATGGCCGTATATCTTCACAGCACTTCACGAGAGCGAATATACGCTTTGTTGTTGCTCTATTGTGTCTGCGCACGTCTAGAATGATAAAAAGGATGTATCTATGGCCTTATATCTTCACAGCACTTCACGAAGCAAATATACGCTTAGTGGTGGTTTAATTGCGTCTGCACACGTCTAGAAAGATAGAAAGGACGTATGTATGGTCGTATATCTTCCGAGTAATTCTCAAGAGCGATTATACGCTTAGATGTAGATTTTTTGCGTCTTCCACGTCTAGAATAATAGAAAGGACGTATCTATGGCCGTATATCTTCCTAGCACTTCAACAGAGCGAATATACACTTTGGTGTTGCTTAATTGCGTCTTCACACGTCTAGAATGATAGAAAGGACGTTTTTTATGGCCGTATATCTTCCTAGCACTTCTCAAGAGCGAATATACGCTTTCTTGTTGCTCTATTGTGTCTGCGCACGTCTAGAATGATAGAAAGGACGTAGCTATGGCCGTATATATTTCTAGCACTTCACGAAAGCGAAAAAAGGCTTCGTTGTTGCTCTATTACGTCTGCGCACGTCTAGAAAGATAGAAAGGACTTATGTATGGCCGTGTATCTTCACAGCACTAAACGAAGCAAATATAGGCTTAGTGGTGGTTCTGTTGCGTCTGCACACGTCTAGAAAGATAGGAAGGATGTATGTATGGACGTGTATCTTCACAGCACTTCACGAGAGCGAATATACGCTTTGTTGTTGCTCTTTTGCGTCTGCGCACAACTTGAAAGATAGAAAGGACGTATGTATGGCCGTATATCCTCACAGCACTTCACGAGAGCGAACATACGCTTTGTTGTTGCTTTAGTTCATCTTCGCACGTCTAGAATGATAGAAGGGACGTATGTATGGCCGTGTATCTTCACAGCACTTCATTAGTGGTGGTTCTAGTGCGTCTGTACACGTCTAAAAAGATAGAAAGAACGTATCTATGGCCGTATATCTTCACAGCACTTCACGAGAGCGAATATACGCTTTGTTGTTGCTTTATTGCATCTTCGCACGTCTAGAATGATAGAAAGGACGTATCTATGGCCGTATATCTTCACAGCACTTCACAAAGCAAATATACGCTTAGTGGTGGTTCTATTGCGTCTGCACACGTCTAGAAAGATAGAAAGGACGTATGTATGGTTGTATATCTTCCGAGCAATTCTCTAGAGCGATTATACGCTTAGATGTAGATCTTTTGCGTCTTCCACGTCTAGAATGATAGAAAGGACGTATCTATGGCCGTATATCTTCCTAGCACTTCAAAAGAATGAATATACGCTTAGTGGTGGATCTATTGCGTCTGCACACGTCGAAAAAGATAGAAAGGACGTATGTATGGCCGTTTATCTTCACAGCACTTCACAAGAGCGAATATACGCTTAGTTGTTGCTCTATTGCGTCTGCGCACAACTTGAAAGATAGAAAGGACGTATGTATGGCCGTATATCCTCACAGCACTTCACGAGAGCGAATGTACGCTTTGTTGTTGCTTTAGTGCGTATTCGCACATCTAGAATGATAGAAGGGACGTATGTATGGCCGTGTATCTTCACAGCACTTCAAAAAGCAAATATACGCTTAGTGGTGGTTCTAGTGCGTCTGTACACGTCTAAAAAGATAGAAAGAACGTATCTTTGGCCGTATATCTTCACAGCACTTCACGAGAGCGAAAATACGCTTTGTTGTTGCTTTTTCCATCTTCGCACGTCTAGAACGATAGAAAGGACGTATCTATGGCCGTATATCTTTACAGCACTTCACAAAGCAAATATACGCTTAGTGGTGGTTCTGTTGCGTCTGCACACGTCTAGAAAGATAGAAAGGACATATGTATGGTCGTATATCTTCCGAGCAATTCTCAAGAGCGATTATACGCTTAGATGAAGATCTTTTGCGTCTTCCACGTCTTTAATGATAGAAAGGACGTATCTATGGCCGTATATCTTCCTAGCACTTCACCAGAGCGAATATTCACTTTGGGGTTGCTTAATTGCGTCTTCGCACGTCTAGAATGATAGAAAGGACGTTTTTATGGCCGTATATCTTCCTAGCACTTCTCAAGAGCGAATATACGCTTTCTTGTTGCTCTATTGTGTCTGCACAGGTCTAGAATGATAGAAAGGACGTAGCTATGGCCGTATATTTTTCTAGCACTTCACGAAAGCGAACAAAAGCTTCGTTGTTGCTCTATTACGTCTGCGCACGTCTAGAAAGATAGAACGGACGTATGTATGGCCGTGTATCTTCACAGCACTTAACGAAGCAAATATAGGGTTAGTGGTGGTTCTATTGCGTCTGCACACGTCTAGAAAGATAGAAAGGACGTATGTATGGACGTGTATCTTCACAGCACTTCACGAGAGCGAATATACGCTTTGTTGTTGCTTTATTGCGTCTTCGCACGTCCAGAATGATAGAAAGGACGTATGTATGGTCGTATATCCTCACAGCACTTCACGAGAGCGAATATACGCTTTGTTGTTGCTTTATTGCGTCTTCGCACGTCTGGAATGATAGAAAGGACGTATGTATGGCCGTGTATCTTCACAGCACTTCACGAGAGCGAATATACGCTTAGTGGTGGTTCTATTGCGTCTACACACGTCGAAAAAGATAGAAAGGACGTATGTATGGCCGTTTATCTTCACAGCACTTCACAAGAGCGAATATACTTGTTGCTCTATTGCATCTGCGCACGTCTAGAAAGATAGAAAGGACGTAGCTATGGCCGTATATATTTCTAGCACTTCACAAGAGCGAACAAAGGCTTCGTTGTTGCTCTATTACGTCTGCGCACGTCTAGAAAGATAGAAAGGACGTACGTATGGCCGTGTATCTTCACAGCACTTAACGAAGCAAATATAGGCTTAGTGGTGGTTCTATTGCGTCTGCACACGTCTAGAAAGATAGAAAGGACGTATGTATGGACGTGTATCTTCACAGCACTTCACGAGAGCGAATATACGCTTTGTTGTTGCTTTATTGCGTCTTCGCACGTCCAGAATGATAGAAAGGACGTATCTATGGCCGTATATCCTCACAGCACTTCACGAGAGCGAATATACGCTTAGTGGTGGTTCTATTGCGTCTGCACAGGTCTAGAAAGATAAAAAGGACACATCTATGGTCGTATATCTTCCGAGCAATTCTCAAGAGCGATTATACGCTTAGATGTAGATCTTTTGCGTCTTCCACGTCTAGAAAGATAAAAAGGACGTATCTATGGCCGTATATCTTCCTAGCACTTCACCAGAGCGAATATACACTTTGGTGTTGCTTAATTGCGTCTTCGCACGTCTAGATAGATAGAAAGGCCGTAGCTATGGCCGTATATCTTCCTAGCACTTCTCAAGAGCGAATATACGCTTTCTTGTTGCTCTATTGTGTCTGCGCACGTCTAGAATGATAGAAAGGACGTAGCTATGGCCGTATATTTTTCTAGCACTTCACGAGAGCGAACAAAAGCTTCGTTGTTGCTCTATTACGTCTGCGCACGTCTAGAAAGATAGAAAGGACGTATGTATGGCCGTGTATCTTCACAGCACTTAACGAAGCAAATATAAGCTTAGTGGTGGTTCTATTGCGTCTGCACACGTCTAGACAGATAGAAAGGACGTATGTATGGACGTGTATCTTCACAGCACTTCACGAGAGCGAATATACGCTTTGTTATTGCTTTATTGCGTCTTCGCACGTCTAGAAAGATAGAAAGGACGTATGTATGGCCGTATATCTTCCCACCACTTCCTAAGAGCGAATATAAACTTTGTTGTTGCTCTATTGCGTCTTCGCACGTCGAGAATGATAGAAAAAACGCATGTATTGCCGTGTATCTTCACAGCACTTCATGAGAGCGAACAAAGGCTTCGTTGTTGCTCTATTACGTCTGCGCACGTCTAGAAAGATAGAATGGACGTATGTATGGCCGTGTATCTTCACAGCACTTCACGAAGCAAATATAGGCTTAGTGGTGGTTCTATTGCGTCTGCACACGTCTAGAGAGATAGAAAGGACGTATGTATGGACGTATATCTTCACAGCACTTCACAAGAGCGAATATACGCTTTGTTGTTGCTCTATTGCGTCTGCGCACGTCGGAAATGATAGAAAGGACGTATGTATGGCCGTATATCCTCACAGCACTTCACGAGAGCGAAAATACGCTTTGTTGTTGCTCTATTGCGTCTGCGCACGTCTAGAAAGATAGAGAGGACGTATCTATGGCCGTGTATCTTCACAGCTCTTCACAAAGCAAATATACGCTTAGTGGTGGTTCTTGTGCGTCTGCACACGTCTTAAAAGATAGAAAGAACGTATCTATGGCCGTATATCCTCACAGCACTTCACGAGAGCGAATATACGCTTTGTTGTTGCTTTATTGCGTCTGCGCACGTCTAGAAAGATTGAATGGACGTATGTATGGCCGTATATAATATCAGCACTTCCCAAGAGCGCCTATACGATTAGTTGTGGATCTATTGCGTCTGCACACGTATAGAAGGATAGAAAGGACGTATGTATGGCCGTTTATCTTCACAGCACTTCACGAGAGCGAATTTACGCCTTGTTGTGGATCTATTGCGTCTGCGCACTTCTAGAATGATAGAAAGGACGTATCTATGGCCGGATATCATTTCAGCACTTCACAAGAGCGAATATTTGATGTTGCTTTATTGCGTCTTCGCACGTCTAGAATGATAGAAAGGACGTATCTATGGCCGTATATCTTCTTAGCACTTCTCGAGAGCGAATATACGCTTCGTTGTTGCTCTATTGCCTATGCGCACGTCTAGAAAGATAGAAAGGACGTATGTATGGCCGTGTATCTTCACAGCACTTCACAAAGCAAATATACGCTTAGTGGTGGTTTAATTGCGTCTGCACAAGTCTAGAAAGATAGAAAAGACGTATGTATGGCCGTATATCTTCGCAGCACTTTACGAGAGCAAATATACGCTTTGTCGTTGCTCTATTGCGTCTGCGCACGTCTAGAAAGATAGAAAGGACGTATGTATGGCCCTATATCATATCGGCACTTCCAAAGAGCGCCTATACGATTAGTTGTGGACCTATTGTGTCTGCACACGTCTAGAAGGATAGAAAGGACGTATGTAACGCTGTACAACTTCCGAGCAATTCCCAAGAGCGATTATCCGCTTAGATGTAGATCCATTGCGTCTTCGCACGTCTAGAATAATAGAAAGGACGTATCTATGGCCGTAGATCATCTCAGCCTTTCACAAGAGCGACTATACGCCTTGTTGTGGATCTATTGCGTCTGCGCACTTCTAGAATGATAGAAAGGACGTATCTATGGCCGTATATCATCTCAGCACTTCACAAGAGCGAATATACGCTTTGTTGTTGCTCTTTTGCGCCTGCTCACGTCTAGCTATGGCCGTATATATTCCTAGCTTTTCACGAGAGCGAATTTACGCTTTGTTGTTACTCTATTGCGTCTACGCACTACTAAAAAGATAGAAAGGACGTATCTATGGCCGTATATCTTCCTAGCACTTCACGAGAGCGAATATACGCTTTGTTGTTGCTCTATTGCGTCTGCGCACGTCTAAAAAGATAGAGAGGACGTATCAAACGCTGTATATATTCCTAGCACTTCACAAGAGCGAATATACGCTCTCTTGTTGCTTTATTGCGTCTTCGCACGTCCAGAATGATAGAAAGGACGTATATATGGCCGTATATTATCCCAGCACTTCGCAAGAGTGAATATACGCTTTGTTGTTGCTTTATTGCGTCTTCGCACGTCCAGAATGATAGAAAGGACGTATATATGGCCGTATATTATCCCAGCACTTCACAAGAGTGACTATACGCTTTGTTGTTCCTCTATCGCGTCTGCGCACGTCAGAAATGATAGAAAGGACGTATTTATGGCCCTATATCCTCACAGCACTTCACGAGAGCGAATATACGCTTTGTTGTTGCTCTATTGCGTCTGCGCACGTCTAGAAAGATAGAGAGGACATATCTGGCCGTGTATCTTCACAGCACTTCACAAAGCAAATATACGCTTAGTGGTGGTTCTATTGCGTCTGCACACGTCTAGAAAGATAGAAAGAACGTATCTATGGCCGTATATCTTCACAGCACTTCACGAGAGCGAATATACGCTTTGTTGTTGCTTTATTGCGTCTTCGCACGTCTAGAATGATAGAAAGGACGTATCTATGGCCGTATATCTTCACAGCACTTCACAAAGCAAATATACGCTTGGTGGTGGTTCTATTGCGTCTGCACACGTCTAGAAAGATAGAAAGGACGTATCTATGGCCGTATATCTTCACAGCACTTCACGAGAGCGAATATACGCTTTGTTGTTGCTTTATTGCGTCTTCGCACGTCTAGAATGATAGAAAGGACGTATCTATGCCGTATATCTTCACAGCACTTCACAAAGCAAATATACGCTTAGTGGTGGTTCTATTGCGTCTGCGCACTTCTAGAATGATAGAAAGGACGTATCGATGGCCGTATATATTCCTAGCACTTCACGAGAGCGAATATACGCTTTGTTGTCGCTCGATTGCGTCTACGCACGTCTAGAAAGACAGAAAGGACGTATGTATGGCCGTGTATCATCACAGCACTTCACGAGAGCGAAAATACACTTCATTGTTGCTTTTTTGCGTCTTCGCACGTCCAGAATAATAGAAAGGACGTATCTATGGCCGTATATTATCCCAGCACTTCCCAAGAGTGAATATACGCTTTGTTGTTGCTCTATTGCGTCTGCGCACGTCTAGAAAGATTGAAAGGACGTATGTATGGCCGTGTATCATCCCAGCACTTCACAAAGCAAATATACGCTTTGTGGTGGTTCTATTGCGTCTGCACACGTCTAGAAAGATAGAAATGTATGACCGTATATCTTCACAGCACATCACGAGAGCGAATATACGCTTTGTTGTTTCTTTATTGCGTCTTCGAACGTCTAGAATGATAAAGGACGTATGTATGGCCGTATATCATCTCAGCACTTCACAAGAGCGGCTTTACGCTTTGTTGTGGATCTATTGCGTCTGCGCACTTCTAGAATGATATCAAGGACGTATCGATGGCCGTATATCTTCCTAGCACTTCACGAGAACGAATATACGCTTTGTTGTTGCTCTATTGTGTCTGCGCACGTCTAGAATGAGAGAAAGGACGTATTTATGGCAGTATATCATCCCACCACTTCCCAAGAGCGAATATACACTATGGTGATGCTTAATTGCGTCTTCACCCATCTAGAATGATAGAAAGAACGTAGCTATGGTCGTATATCAACTCAGCACTTCACAAGAGCGAATATACGCTTTCTTGTTGCTCTATTGCGATTGCGCACGTCTAGAATGATAGAAAGGACGTATCTATGGCCGTATATCTTCCCAGCACTTCACGAGAGCGAATATACCCTATGTGGTGGTTCTATTGCGTCTGCGTACGTCTAGAAAGATAGAAATAACGTATGTGTTGCCGTGTATCTTCACAGCACTTTACGAAGCAAATATACGGTTAGTGGTGGTTCATTTGCGTCTGCACACGTCTAGAAAGATAGAAAGGACGTATGTATGGCCGTATATCTTCACAGCACTTCACAAAGCAAATATACGCTTAGTGGTGGTTCTATTGCGTCTGCACACGTCTAGAAAGATAGAAAGGACGTATGTATGGCCGTATATCTTCCTACCACTTCCTAAGAGCGAATATAAACTTTGGTGTTGCTTAATTGCGTCTTCGCACGTCTAGAATGATAGAAAAGAACGTATGTATTGCCGTGTATCTTCACAGCACTTCACGAAGCAAATATACGCTTTGTTGTTGCTCTATTGCGTCTTCGCACAACTTGAAAGATAGAAAGGACGTATGTATGGCCGTATATCCTCACAGCACTTCACGAGAGCGAATATACGCTTTGTTGTTGCTTTAGTGCGTATTCGCATGTCTAGAATGATAGAAGGGACGTATGTATGGCCGTGTATCTTCACAGCACTTCACAAAGCAAATATACGCTTAGTGGTGGTTCTATTGCGTCTGCACACGTCTAGAAAGATAGAAAGGACGTATCTATGGCCGTATATCTTCACAGCACTTCACGAGAGCGAATATACGCTTTGTTGTTGCTTTATTGCGTCTTCGCACGTCTAGAATGATAGAAAGGACGTATCTATGGCCGTATATCTTCACAGCACTTCACAAAGCAAATATACACTTAGTGGTGGTTCTATTGCGTCTGCACACGTTTAAAAAGATAGAAAGGACATATGTATGGTCGTATATCTTCCGAGCAATTCTCAAGAGCGATTACACGCTTAGATGTAGATCTTTTGCGTCTTCCACGTCTAGAATGATAGAAAGGACGAATCTATGGCCGTATATCTTCCTAGCACTTCACCAGAGCGAATATACACTTTGGTGTTGCTTAATTGCGTCCTCGCACGTCTAGAATGATAGAAAGGACGTTTTTATGGCCGTATATCTTCCTAGCACTTCTCAAGAGCGAATATACGCTTTCTTGTTGCTCTATTGTGTCTGCGCACGTCTAGAGTGATAGAAAGGACGTAGCTATGTCCGTATAGATTTCTAGCACTTCACGAGAGCGAACAAAGGCTTCGTTGTTGCTCTATCACGTCTGCGCACGTCTAGAAAGATAGAAAGGTCGTACGTATGGCCGTGTATCTTCACAGCACTTAACGAAGCAAATATAAGCTTAGTGGTGGTTCTATTGCGTCGGCACACGTCTAGAAAGACAGAAAGGACGTATGTATGGACGTGTATCTTCACAGCACTTCGCGAGAGCGAATATACGCTTTGTTGTTGCTTTATTGCGTCTTCGCACGTCTAGAATGATAGAAAGGACGTATGTATGGCCCTATATCTTCATAGCACTTCACGAGACCGAATATACGCTTTGTTGTTGCTCTATTGTGTCTGCGCACGTCTTGAAAGATAGAAGGGACGTATGTATGGTCGTTTATTATCCCAGCACTTCCCAAGAGCGAATAAACGCTTTGTTGTTGCTCTATTGCGTCTGCGCACGTCTGAAATGATAGAAAGGACGTATCAAAGGCTGTATATATTCCTAGCACTTCACAAGAGCGAATATACGCTTTGTTGTTGCTCTATTGCGTCTGCGCACGTCTAGAAAGATAGAGAGGACGTATCTATGGCCGTGTATCTTCACAGCTCTTCACAAAGCAAATATACGCTTAGTGGTGGTTCTTGTGCGTCTGCACACGTCTTAAAAGATAGAAAGAACGTATCTATGGCCGTATATCCTCACAGCACTTCACGAGAGCGAATATACGCTTTGTTGTTGCTTTATTGCGTCTGCGCACGTCTAGAAAGATTGAAAGGACGTATGTATGGCCGTATATAATATCAGCACTTCCCAAGAGCGCCTATACGATTAGTTGTGGATCTATTGCGTCTGCACACGTATAGAAGGATAGAAAGGACGTACGTATGGCCGTTTATCTTCACAGCACTTCACGAGAGCGAATTTACGCCTTGTTGTGGATCTATTGCGTCTGCGCACTTCTAGAATGATAGAAAGGACGTATCTATGGCCGGATATCATTTCAGCACTTCACAAGAGCGAATATACGCTTTGATGTTGCTTTATTGCGTCTTCGCACGTCTAGAATGATAGAAAGGACGTATCTATGGCCGTATATCTTCTTAGCACTTCTCGAGAGCGAATATACGCTTCGTTGTTGCTCTATTGCCTATGCGCACGTCTAGAAAGATAGAAAGGACGTATGTATGGCCGTGTATCTTCACAGCACTTCACAAAGCAAATATACGCTTAGTGGTGGTTCAATTGCGTCTGCACAAGTCTAGAAAGATAGAAAAGACGTATGTATGGCCTTATATCTTCGCAGCACTTCACGAGAGCAAATATACGCTTTGTCGTTGCTCTATTGCGTCTGCGCACGTCTAGAAAGATAGAAAGGACGTATGTATGGCCCTATATCATATCGGCACTTCCCAAGAGCGCCTATACGATTAGTTGTGGACCTATTGCGTCTGCACACGTCTAGAAGGATAGAAAGGACGTATGTAACGCTGTACAACTTCCGAGCAATTCCCAAGAGCGATTATCCGCTTAGATGTAGATCCATTGCGTCTTCGCACGTCTAGAATAATAGAAAGGACGTATCTATGCGTCTGCACACGTCGAGAACGGTAGAAATGACGTATCTAGGGCTGTACATAATCTCAGTACTTCACAAGAGCGACTATACGCTTAGTTGTGCATCTATTTCGACTGCACATCTCTTGAATGGTAGAAAGGCCGTATCTATGGTCATATATCATCTCAGCACTTCACAAGAGCGAATATACGCTTAGTTGTGCATCTATTGCGTCTGCACACGTCTAGAATGGTTGATAGGATGCATCTGTAGTCATATATCATCTCAGCACTCTCCAAGAGCAACAATACGCTTAGTTGTGCATCTATTGCGTCTGCACACGTCTAGAATTATCCATAGAATGCATCTATAGTCATATATTATCTCAGCACTCCCCAAGAGCGACAATACGCTTAGTTGTGCATCTATTGCGTCTGCGCACGTCTAGAATGAGAGAAAGGACGTATCTATAGCCGTATATCTTCACAGCACTTCTCAAAAGCGAAAATTCGCTTTGTAGTTGCTTTATTGCGTCTACGCACGTCTAGAATGATAGATAGGACGCATCTATGGCCGTACAATATCCCAGCACTTCCCAAGAGCGACATTACGCTTAGTTGTGCATCTATTGCGTCTGCCAACGTCTAGAATGGTAATAAAGACGTATCTATGGCTGTATATCATCCCAGCACTTCACAAGGGCGAATATACGCTTAGTTGTGACTCTATTGCGTCTGCGCGCGTTTAGAATGATAAAAAAGACGTATCAAGGGTTGAATATCATCCCAGTACTTCACAAGAGCGACTATACGCTTTGTTGTTGCTCTATTGCGTCTGCGCACGTCAAGAATGATAGAAAGAACGTATCTATGGCCGTATATCATCTCAGCACTTCACAAGAGCGAATATACGCTTTCTTGTTGCTCTATTGCGTCTGCGCACGTCTGGATGATATAGGAGACGTATCGATGGCAGTACATCATCCCAGCACTTCACAAGAGCGACTATACGCTTCGTTGTCGCACTATTGCGTCTGCGCACGTCTAGAAAGATACAAAGGACGGATGTATGGCCGTATATCATCTCATCACTTCACAGGAGCGTCTATACGCTTAGTTGTGGATCTAGAAAGATAGAAAGGACGTATTTATGGCCGTATATCATCCCAGCACTTCCCAACAGCGAAAATACATTTTATTGTTGCTCTTTTGCGTCTCCGCACGTCTAGAATGATAGAAAGGTCGTATCTATGGCCGTATATCACCTTAGCACTTCACAAGAGCGACTTTACGCCTTGTTGTTGCTCTTTTGCGTCTTCGCACGTCTAGAATGATAGAAAGGTCGTATCTATGGCCGTATATCACCTTAGCACTTCACAAGAGCGACTATACGCCTTGTTGTGGCTCTATTGCGTCTGCGCACGTCTAGAATGATAGAAAGGACGTATCAAAGGCTGTATATCTCCCTAGCACTTCACGAGAGCGAATATACGTTTTGTTGTTGCTCTATCGCGTCTGCGCACGTCTACAATTATTAAAAGAACGTATCTTTGGCCGTATATCATCCCAGCACTTCCCAAGAGCGAATATACACTTTATTGTTGATTTTTTGCGTCTTCGCACGTCTAGAATGATAGAAACGACGTATCTATGGCCGTATATCTTCCTAGCACTTCACGAGAACAAATATACGCCTTGTTGTGGATCTATTGCGTCTGCGCACGTCTAGAATGATAGAGAGAACGTATGTATGGCCGTAGATCATCCCAGCACTTTTCAAGAGCGAATATACGCTTTGTTGTTGCTCTATTATGTCTGCGCACGTCTAGAATGATATAAAGGACGTTTTTATGGCCGTACATCATCCCAGCACTTCCCAAGAGCGAATATACACTTCATTGTTGCTTTGTTGCGTCTTCGCACGTCTAAAATGATAGAAAGGATATATCTATGGCCGTATATCTTCACAGCACTTCACGAGAGCGAATATACACTTTGGTGTTGCTTAATTGCGTCTTCGCACGTCTGAAACGATAGAAAGGACGTATCTAAGGCCTTATATCTTCACAGCACTTATCGAGAGCGAATATACGCTTCTTTGTTGCTCTATAGCCTTTGCGCACGTCTAGAATGATAGAAAGGACGTATGTATGGCCGTGTATCTTCACAGCACTTTGCGAAGCAAATATACGCTTAGTTGTGGTTCTATTGCGTCTGCACACGTCAATAAAGATAGAAAGGACGTGTTTGTGGCCATACATCATCCCACCACTTCCCAAGAGCGAATATACATTTTAGATATGCTTAATTGCGTATTCGCATGTCTAGAATGATAGAAAGGACGTAGCAACGGCCGTATATCAGCTCAGCACTGCAGAAGAGCGAATATACGCTTTGTTGTTGCTGTATTGCGTCTGCGCACGTCTAGAATGATATAAAGGACGGAGCTATGGCCGTGTATCTTCACAGCACTTCACGAAGCAAATACACGCTTAGTGGTGGTTCTATTGCGTCTGCACACGTCTAGAACGATAAAAAGGACGTATGCAACGCATCATATAACACTTTACAAGAGCGATTATACGCTTAGTTGTGGATCTATTGCGTCTGCATACGTCTAGAAAGATAGAAAGGACGTATGTAACGCTGTACAACATCCGAGCAATTCCCAAAAGCGATTATACGCTTAGATGTAAATCTATTGTTTCTTCGCACGTCTAGAAAGATAGAAAGGACGTGTGTATGGCCGTGTATCTTCACAGCACTTCACGAAGCAAATATACGCTTCGTTGTTGCTCTATTGCGTCTGTGCACGTCTAGAAAGATAGAAAGGACGTATGTATGGCCGTGTATCTTCACAGCACTTCACGAGAGCGAATATACGCTTTGTTGTTGCTCTATTGTGTCTACGCACGTCTAGAATGACAAAAAAAAGAATGTATCTATGGCCTTATATCTTCACAGCACTTCACGAAGCAAATGTACGCTTAGTGGTGGTTTAATTGCGTCTGCACACGTCTAGAAAGATAGAAAGGACGTATGTATGGTCGTATATCTTCCGAGCAATTCTCAAGAGCGATTATACGCTTAGATGTAGATCTTTTGCGTCTTCCACGTCTAGAATGATAGAAAGGACGTATCTATGGCCGTATATCTTCCTAGCACTTCACCAGAGCGAATATACACTTTGGGGTTGCTTAATTGCGTCTTCGCACGTCTAGAATGATATAAAGGACGTTTTTATGGCCGTATATCTTCCTAGCACTTCTCAAGAGCGAATATACGCTTTCTTGTTGCTCTATTGTGTCTGCGCACGTCTAGAATGATAGAAAGGACGTAGCTATGGCCGTATATATTTCTAGCACTTCACGAGAGCGAACAAAAGCTTCGTTGTTGCTCTATTACGTCTGCACACGTCTAGAAAGATAGAAAGGACGTATGTATAGCCGTGTATCTTCACAGCACTTAACGAAGCAAATATAGTCTTAGTGGTGGTTCTATTGCGTCTGCACACGTCTAGAAAGATAGAAAGGACGTATGTATGGTCGTATATCTTCCGAGCAATTCTCAAAAGCGATTATACGCTTAGATGTAGATCTTTTGCGTCTTCCACGTCTAGAATGATAGAAAGGACGTATCTATGGCCGTATATTTTCCTAGCACTTCGCCAGAGCGAATATACACTTTGGGGTTGCTTAATTGCGTCTTCGCACGTCTAGAATGATAGAAAGGACGTAGCTATGGCCGTATATCTTCCTAGCACTTCTCAAGAGCGAATATACGCTTTCGTGTTGCTCTATTGTGTCTGCGCACGTCTAGAATGATAGAAAGGACGTAGCTATGGCCGTATATATTTCTAGCACTTCACGAAAGCGAACAAAGGCTTCGTTGTTGCTCTATTACGTCTGCGCACGTCTAGAAAGATAGAAAGGACGTACGTATGGCCGTGTATCTTCACAGCACTTAACGAAGCAAATATAGGCTTAGTGGTGGTTCTATTGCGTCTGCACACGTCTAGAAAGATAGAAAGGACGTATGTATGGACGTGTGTCTTCACAGCACTTCACGAGAGCGAATATACGCTTTGTTGTTGCTTTATTGCGTCTTCGCACGTCCAGAATGATAGAAAGGACGTATCTATGGCCGTATATCCTCACAGCACTTCACGAGAGCGAATATACGCTTAGTGGTGGTTCTATTGCGTCTGCACAGGTCTAGAAAGATAGAAAGGACACATGTATGGTCGTATATCTTCCGAGCAATTCTCAAGAGCGATTATACGCTTAGATGTAGATCTTTTGCGTCTTCCATGTCTAGAATGATAAAAAGGACGAATCTATGGCCGTATATCTTCCTAGCACTTCACCAGAGCGAATATACACTTTGGTGTTGCTTAATTGCGTCTTCGCACGTCTAGAATGATAGAAAGGCCGTAGCTATGGCCGTATATCTTCCTAGCACTTCTCAAGAGCGAATATACTCTTTCTTGTTGCTCTATTGTGTCTGCACAGGTCTAGAATGATAGAAAGGACGTAGCTATGGCCGTATATATTTCTAGCACTTCACGAGAGCAAACAAAAGCTTCGTTGTTGCTCTATTACGTCTGCGCACGTCTAGAAAGATAGAAAGGACGTATGTATGGCCGTGTATCTTCACAGCACTTAACGAAGCAAATATAGGCTTAGTGGTGGTTCTATTGCGTCTGCACACGTCTAGAAAGATAGAAAGGACGTATGTATGGACGTGTATCTTCACAGCACTTCACGAGATCGAATATACGCTTTGTTGTTGCTTTATTGCGTCTTCGCACGTCCAGAATGATAGAAAGGACGTATGTATGGCCATATATCCTCACAGCACTTCACGAGAGCGAATATACGCTTTGTTGTTGCTTTATTGCGTCTTCGCACGTCCAGAATGATAGAAAGGACGTATGTATGGCCATATATCATCACAGCACTTCACGAGAGCGAATATACGCTTTGTTGTTGCTTTATTGCGTCTTCGCACGTCTAGAATGATAGAAAGGACGTATGTATGGCCGTGTATCTTCACAGCACTTCACGAGAGCGAATATACGCTTAGTGGTGGTTCTATTGCGTCTGCACACGTCTAGAAAGATAGAAAGGACGTATGTATGGTCGTATATCTTCCGAGCAATTCTCAAGAGCGATTATACGCTTAGATGTAGATCTTTTGCGTCTTCGCACGTCTAGAATAATAGAAAGGACGTATCTATGGCCGTATATCTTCCTAGCACTTCACCAGAGCGAATTTACACTTTGGTGTTGCTTAATTGCGTCCTCGCACGTCTAGAATGATAGAAAGGACGTTTTTATGGCCGTATATCTTCCTAGCACTTCTCAAGAGCGAATATACGCTTTCTTGTTGCTCTATTGTGTCTGCGCACGTCTAGAATGATAGAAAGGACGTAGCTATGGCCGTATATATTTCTAGCACTTCACGAGAGCGAACAAAGGCTTCGTTGTTGCTCTATTACGTCTGCGCACGTCTAGAAAGATAGAAAGGACGTACGTATGGCCGTGTATCTTCACAGCACTTAACGAAGCAAATATAGGCTTAGTGGTGGTTCTATTGCGTCTGCACACGTCTAGAAAGATAGAAAGGACGTATGTATGGACGTGTATCTTCACAGCACTTCACGAGAGCGAATATACGCTTTGTTGTTGCTTTATTGCGTCTTCGCACGTCCAGAATAATAGAAAGGACGTATGTATGGCCGTATATCCTCACAGCACTTCACGAGAGCGAATATTCGCTTAGTGGTGGTTCGATTGCGTCTGCACACGTCGAAAAAGATACAAAGGACGTATGTATGGCCGTGTATCTTCACAGCACTTCACGAGAGCGAATATACGCTTTGTTGTTGCTCTATTGCATCTGCGCACGTCTAGAAAGTTAGAAAGGACGTAGCTATGGCCGTAAATCATCTCAGCACTTCACAAGAGCGAATATACGCTTTCTTGTTGCTCTATTGCGTCTGCGCACGTCTTGAAAGATAGAAAGGACGTATCTATGGCCGTGTATCTTCACAGCACTTCACAAAGCAAATATACGCTTAGTGGTGATTCTATTGCGTCTGCGCACGTCTAGAATGATTGAAATGACGTATCTATAGCCGTGTATCTTCACAGCACTTCACGAAGCAAATATAGGCTTAGTGGTGGTTCTTTTGCGTCTGCGCACGTCTACAATGATAGGAAGGACGTATGTATGGCCGTAAATCTTCGGAGCACTTCACGAGAACATATATACGCTTTGTTGTTGCTCTATTGCGTCTGCACACGTCTAAAAAGATAGAAAGGACGTATCAAAGGCTGTATATTTTCCTAGCACTTCACAAGAGCGAATATACGTTTGTATGTTGCTTTATTGCGTCTGCGCACGTCTAGAATGATAGATAGGACGTATTTATGGCCGTATATCATCTCAGCACTTCACGAGAGCAAATATACGCTTTGTTGTTGCTCTATTGCGTCTGCGCACGTCTAGAATGATAGAAAGGACGTATGTATGGCCGTATATCTTCCTAGCACTTCACGAGAGCGAATATACGCTTTGTTGTTGCTCTATTGCGTCTGCGCACGTCTAAAAAGATAGAGAGGACGTATCAAACGCTGTATATATTCCTAAGCACTTCACAAGAGCGAAATATACGCTTCTTGTGCTTTATCGTTTTCGACGTCCAGAATGATAGAAAGGACGTATATATGACCGTATATTATCCCAGCACTTCGCAAGAGTGACTATACGCTTTGTTGTTCCTCTATCGCGTCTGCGAACGTCGGAAATGATAGAAAGGACGTATTTATGGCCCTATATCCTCACAGCACTTCACTAGAGCGAATATACGCTTTGTTGTTGCTCTATTGCGTCTGCGCACGTCTAGAAAGA
The DNA here is from genome assembly GCA_001695595.3 of Plasmopara viticola. NCBI lineage: Eukaryota > Oomycota > Peronosporomycetes > Peronosporales > Peronosporaceae > Plasmopara > Plasmopara viticola. The sequence goes on along the minus strand of MBPM02000313.1, from coordinate 4,863 downwards.
TAGAAAGGACGTATGTATGGTCGTATGTATGGTCGTATATCTTCCGAGCAATTCCCAAGAGCGAATATACGCTTTCTTGTTGCTCTATTGTGTCTGCGCACGTCTAGAATGATAGAAAGGACGTAGCTTTGGCCGTATATATTTCTAGCACTTCACGAGAGCGAACACAGGCTTCGTTGTTGCTCCATTACGTCTGCGCACGTCTAGAAAGATAGAAAGAACGTATGTATGGCCGTGTATCTTCACAGCACTTAACCAAGCAAATATAGGCTTAGTGGTGGTTCTATTGCGTCTGCACACGTCTAGAAAGATAGAAAGGACGTATGTATGGACGTATATCTTCACAGCACTTCACGAGAGCGAATATACGCTTTGTTGTTGCTCTATTGCGTCTTCGCACGTCCAGAATGATAGAAAGGACGTATGTATGGCCGTATATCCTCACAGCACTTCACGAGAGCGATTATACGCTTTGTTGTTGCTTTATTGCGTCTTCGCACGTCGAGAATGATAAAAAAGACGTATCTATGGCCGTGTATCTTCACAGCACTTCAAAAGAATGAATATACGCTTGGTGGTGGTTCTATTGCGTCTGCACACGTCTAGAAAGATAGAAAGGACCTATGTATGACCGTTTATCTTCACAGCACTTCACGAGAGCAAATATACGCTTTGTTGTTGCTCTATTGCGTCTGCGCACGTCTTTAATGATAAAAAGGACGTATGTATGGCTGTATATCCTCACAGCACTTCAAAAGAATGAATATACGCTTAGTGGTGGTTCTATTGCGTCTGCACACGTCGGAAAAGATAGAAAGGACGTATGTATGGCCGTTTATCTTCACAGCACTTCACGAGAGCGAATATACGCTTTGTTGTTGCTCTATTGCGTCTTCGCACGTCTAGAATGATAAAAAAGACGTATCTATGGCCGTGTATCTTCACAGCACTTCAAAAGAATGAATATACGCTTAGTGGTGGTTTTATTGCGTCTGCACACGTCGAAAAAGATAGAAAGGACGTATGTATGGTCGTATATCTTCCGGCAATTCCCAAGAGCGATATACCTCTTTTGCTCTATTGTGTCTGCGCACGTCTAGAATGATAGAAAGGACGTAGCTATGGCCGTATATATTTCTAGCACTTCACGAGAGCGAACACAGGCTTCGTTGTTGCTCCATTACGTCTGCGCACGTCTAGAAAGATAGAAAGAACGTATGTATGGCCGTATATCTTCACAGCACTTAATCCAGAATATAGGCCTTAGTGTGTGGTTCTATTGCGTCTGCACACGTCTAAAGATAAAAGGACGTATGTATGGACGTATATCTTCACAGCACTTCACGAGAGCGAATATACGCTTTGTTGTTGCTCTATTGCGTCTTGCACGTCCAGAATGATAGAAAGGACGTATGTAGGCCGTTATCTCACAGCACTTCAGGAGAGCGAATTTACGCTCTTGTGTTGCTTTATTGCGTTTCGCACGTCTAGAATGATAAAAAAGACGTATCTATGGCGTGTATCTTCACAGCACTTCAAAAGAATGATTACGCTTAGTGGTGGTTCTATTGCGTCTGCACACGTCGAAAGATAGAAAGGACGTATGTATGGTCGTATATCTTCCGAGCAATTCTCAAGAGCGATTATACGCTTAGATGTAGATCTTTTGCGTCTTCCACGTCTAGATTGATAGAAAGGACGTATCTATGGCCGTATATCTTCCTAGCACTTCACCAGAGCGAATATACACTTTGGTGCTGCTTAATGCGTCTTCGCACGTCTAGATGATAGAAAGGACTTATTTATGGCCGTATATCTTCTAGCACTTCTCAATAGCGAATATACGCTTTGTTGTTGCTCTATTGCGTCTGCGCACGTCTAGAATGATAGAAAGGACGTATCTATGGCCGTATTATTTCTAGCACTTCACGAGAGCGAACAAAGGCTTCGTTGTTGCTCTATTGCGTCTGCGCACGTCTAGTATGATAGAAAGAACGTATGTATGGCCGTGTATCTTCACAGCACTTCACGAAGCAAATATAGGCTTAGTGGTGGTTCTATTGCATCTGCACACGTCTAGAAAGATAGAAAGGACGTATGTATGGACGTGTATCTTCACAGCACTTCACGAGAGCGAATATACGCTTTGTTGTTGCTTTAGTGCGTCTTCGCACGTCCAGAATGATAGAAAGGACGTATGTATGGCCGTATATCCTCACAGCACCTCACGAGAGCGAATATACGCTTTGTTGTTGCTTTATTGCGTCTTCGCACGTCTGGAATGATAGAAATGACGTATATATGGCCGTGTATCTTCACAGCACTTCACGAAGCAAATATACGCTTTCTTGTTGCTCTATCGCGTCTGCGCACGTCTAGAATGATAGGAAGGACGTATCGATGGCAGTATATCTTCCTAGCACTTCACGAGAGCGAATATATGCTTTGTTGTTGCTATATTGCGTCTGCGCACGTCTAAAAAGATAGAAAGGACGTATCAAAGGCTGTATATATTCCTTGCACTTCACAAGAGCGAATATACGCTTTGTTGTTGCTCTATTGTGTCTGCGCACGTCTAGAATGATAGAAAGGACGTAGCTATGGCCGTATATATTTCTAGCACTTCACGAGAGCGAACAAAGGCTTCGTTGTTGCTCTATTGCGTCTGCGCACGTCTAGTATGATAGAAAGAACGTATGTATGGCCGTGTATCTTCACAGCACTTCACGAAGCAAATATAGGCTTAGTGGTGGTTCTATTGCATCTGCACACGTCTAGAAAGATCGAAAGGACGTATGTATGGCCGTGAATCTTCACAGCACTTCACAAAGCAAATATACGCTTAGTGGTGATTCTATTGCGTCTGCACACGTCGAGAAAGAAAGAAAAGACGTATGTATGGCCGTATATCCTCACAGCACCTCACGAGAGCGAATATACGCTTTGTTGTTGCTTTATTGCGTCTTCGCACGTCTGGAATGATAGAAATGACGTATGTATGGCCGTGTATCTTCACAGCACTTCACGAGGGCGAATATACGCTTAGTAGTGGTTCTATTGCGTCTGCGCACGTCTAAAAAGATAGAAAGGACGTATCTATGGCCGTATATCTTCCTAGCACTTCTCAAGAGCGAATATACGCTTTCTTGTTGCTCTATTGTGTCTGCGCACGTCTAGAATGATAGAAAGGACGTAGCTATGGCCGTATATATTCTAGCACTTCACCGAGAGCGACAAAGCTTCGTTGTTGCTCATTGCGTCTTGCGCACGTCTAGAAAGATAGAAAGGACGTATATATGGCCGTGTATCTTCACAGCACTTCACGAAGCAAAAAAACGCTTAGTGGTGGTTCTATTGCGTCTGCACACGTCTAGAAAGATAGAAAGGATGTATGTATGGACGTGTTACCTCACAGCACTTCACGAGATCGAATATACGCTTTGGTTTGCTTTAGTGCGTCTTCGCACGTCCAGAATGATAGAAAGGACGTATGTATGGCCGTATATCCTCACACCACTTCACGAGAGCGAATATACGCTTTGTTGTTGCTTATTGCGCGTGTCAGCGCGTGGAATGATAGAAATGGCGTATGTATGGCCGTTATCTTCACAGCACTTCACGAGGGCGAATATACGCTTAGTAGTGGTTCTATTGAGTCTGCGCACGTCTAAAAAGATAGAAAGGACGTATGTATGGCCGTATATCTTTCTAGCACTTCACGAGAGCGATTTAACGCTTTGTTGTTGCTCTATTGAGTCTGCGCACGTCTAGAAAGATAAAAAGGGCGTATGTATCGCCGTGTATCATCCCAGCACTTCACAAGAGCAAAAATTCACTTCATTGTTGCTCTATTGCGTCTTCGCACGTCCGGAATGATAGAAAGGACGTATGTATGGCCATTTATTATCCCAGCACTTCCTAAGAGCGAATATACGCGTTTGTTGTTGCTCTATTGCGTCTGCGCACGTCTGAAATTATAGAAAGGACGTATCAAAGGCTGTATATATTCCTAGCACTTCACAAGAGCGAATATACGCTTTGTTGTTGCTCTATTGCGTTTGCGCACGTCTGGATGATATAAGGGACGTATCGATGGCAGTACATCATCCCAGCACTTCACAAGAGCGACTATACGCTTAGTTGTGGATCTATTGCGTCTGCGCACGTCTAGAATGATAGAAAGAACGAATCTATGGCCGTATATCTTCCTAGCACTTCAAGAGAACGAATTTACGCTTTGTTGTTGCTCTTTTGCGTCTGCGCACGTCTAGAATGATAGAAAGGACGTATTTATGGCCGTATATCATCCCACCACTTCCCAAGAGCGAAGATACACTTAAGTGTTGCTTAATTGCGTCTTCCCACGTCTGGAATGATAGAAAGGACGTATGTATGGCCGTGTATCTTCACAGCACTTCACGAAGCAAATATACGCTTTCTTGTTGTCTATCGCGTTTGCGCACGTCCTAGAATGATAGGAAGGACGTAATCGATGGCAGATATCTTCCTAGCACTTCACGAGAGCGAATATATGCTTTGTTGTTGCTATATTGCGTCTGCGCACGTCTAAAAAGATAGAAAGGACGTATCAAAGGCTGTATATATTCCTTGCACTTCACAAGAGCGAATATACGCTTTGTTGTTGCTTCATTGCGTCTGCGCACGTCTAGAATGATAGAAAGGACGTATGTATGGCCGAATATCATCTCAGCACTTCAGGAGAGCGAATATACGCTTTCTTGTTGCTCTATTGCGTCTGCGCACGTCTTGAAAGATCGAAAGGACGTATGTATGGCCGTGAATCTTCACAGCACTTCACAAAGCAAATATACGCTTAGTGGTGATTCTATTGCGTCTGCACAC
>MBPM02000312.1:0-29622 GCA_001695595.3 Plasmopara viticola | reverse complement strand
TCATCTCGCCCTCAGCAATCATGAGCAGTGTGTCTAATAATTTCATTGTTTCTATTTAAGCGTTATCAATAATACACTATCAAACCTCCATTACGGCGTAAGATAAAATATAGACCTTTCTAGCTAGCTTGACTAGTAGAGGGATACACCCAAGATACTTCCGTCTCTTATTAGCATTTAACTTTATCGGTAATGCCCTTTTAAGCGTACCTCCTTTGAAACTCCCATTTCTCCGATAAAGTTAGAACTATAGCGGTAAGTTATCAGCAAAATTCGGGCTCCCCATAAAACCCAATTAAGTACACCCAGGCCATAGCGATGGCGTGCAGACTGTTTCGTGTGATGGCAATGTAGATAGTGTGTTTTAGGCAATTGCCCCTATAGCTCAGTTGGTAGAGCACCCGCTAGTAAGCGAAGGTCGGTAGTTCGATCCTGCCTGGGCATTTCTCAGACAATTATAACAAAACTCGTTCATCGCGCCCTCAGCAATCGTGAGCAGTGTGTTAATAATTCATTTTTCCTATTTATGCGTTATCAATAATACACTATCAAACCTCCATTACGGCGTAAGATAAAATATAGACCTTTTTAGCTGGCTTGACAGTATGAGGGATACACCCAAGATACTTCCGTCTCTATTAGCATTTAACTTTATCGGTGGTGCCCTTTAAGCGTACCTCCTTTTGAAACTCCCGATTTCTCCGATAAAGTTAGAACTATAGCGGTAAGTTACAGCAAAATTCGGGCTCCCCATTAAACACAAATAAGTATACCCAGGCCATAGCGATGCGTGCAGGACTGTTTTCGTGTGATGGCAATGTAGATAGTGTGCTTTAGCAATTGCCCCTGTAGCTCAGTGGTAGAGCACCCGCTTATAAGGCGGAAGGTCGGTAGTTCAATCCTGCCTGGGGGCATTTCTCAGACAATTATAAACAAAACTCGTTCATCTCGCCCTCAGCAATCGTGAGCAGTGGTCTAATAATATTCATTGTTCTATTATGCGTTATCAATATACACTATCAAACCTCCTATTACGGCGTAAAGATAAAATATAGACCTTTTTTAGCTAGCTTGACTAGTAGAGGGATACACCCAAGATACTTCCGTCATCTATTAGCATTTAACTTTATCGGTGGTGCCCTTTTAAGCGTACCTCCTTTTGAAACTCCCGATTTCTCCGATAAAGTAGAACTATAGCGGTAAGTTATCAGCAAAATTCGGGCTCCCCATAAAACCCAATAAGTATACCCAGGCCATAGCGATGGCGTGCAGACTGTTTCGTGTGATGGCAATGTAGATAGTGTGTTTTAGCAATCTGCCCCTATAGCTCAGTGGTAGAGCACCCGCTTAGTAAGCGGAAGGTCGGTAGTTCAATCCTGCCTGGGGGCATTTCTCAGACAATTATAACAAAAACTCGTTCATCTCGCCCTCAGCAATCGTGAGCAGTGTGTCTAACAATTCAATTGTTCTATTTATGCGTTATCAATAATACACTATCAAACCTCCATTACGGACGTTGACGTAAGAAATAAAATATAGACTCCTTTTTAGCTCTGCAGTTGACTAGTAGAGGATACACCCAAGATACTTCCGTCTCTATTAGCATTTTAACTTTATCGGTGTGCCCTTTTAAGCGTACCTCCTTTTGAAACTCCCGATTCTCCGATAAAGTTAGAACTATAGCGGTAAGTTATCAGCAAAATTCGGGCTCCCATTAAACACAAATAAGTATACCAGGCCATAGCGATGGCGTGCAGACTGTTTCGTGTGATGGCAATGTAGATAGTGTTTTTAGCAATTGCCCCTATAGCTCAGTGGTAGAGCACCCGCTTAGTAAGCGGAAGGTCGGTAATCAATCCTGCCTGGGGGCATTTCTCAGACAATTATAACAAAACTCGTTCATCTCGCCCTCAGCAATCGTGAGCAGTGTGTCTAATAATTTCATTTTCGTATTTATGCGTTATCAATAATACACTATCAACCTCCATTACGGCGTAAGATAAAATATAGACCTTTTTTAGCTAGCTTGACTAGTAGAGGATACACCCAAGATACTTCCGTCTCTATTAGCATTTAACTTTATCGGTGGTGCCCTTTTAAGCGTACCTCCTTTTGAAACTCCGATTTCTCGATAAAGTTAGAACTATAGCGGTAAGTTATCAGCAATATTCGGGCTCCCCATCAAACACAAATAAGTATACCCAGGCCATACGATGGCGTGCAGACTGTTTCGTGTGATGGCAATGTAGATAGTGTGTTTAGCAATTGCCCCTATAGCTCAGTGGTAGAGCACCCGCTTAGTAAGCGAAGGTCGGTAGTTCAACCTGCCTGGGCATTTCTCAGACAATTATAACAAAACTCGTTCATCTCCCCTCAGCAATCGTGAGCAGTGTGTCTAATAATTTCATTGCTCTATTTATGCGTTATCAATAATACACTATCAAACCTCCATTACGGCGTAAGATAAAATATAGACCTTTTTTAGCTGGCTTGACTAGTAGAGGGATACACCCAAGATACTTCCGTCTCTATTAGCATTTAACTTTATCGGTGGTGCCCTTTTAAGCGTACCTCCTTTTGAAACTCCCGATTTCTCCGATAAAGTTAGAACTATAGCGGTAAGTTATCAGCAAAATTCGGGCTCCCCATTAAACCCAAATAAGTATACCCAGGCCATAGCGATGGCGTGCAGACTGTTTCGTGTGATGGCAATGTAGATAGTGTGTTTTAGCAATTGCCCCTATAGCTCAGTGGTAGAGCACCCGCTTAGTAAGCGGAAGGTCGGTAGTTCAATCCTGCCTGGGGGCATTTCTCAGACAATTATAACAAAACTCGTTCATCTCGCCCTCAGCAATCGTGAGCAGTGTGTCTAATAATTTCATTGTTCTATTTATGCGTTATCAATAATACACTATCAAACCTCCATTACGGCGTAAGATAAAATATAGACCTTTTTAGCTAGCTTGACTAGTAGAGGGATACACCCAAGATACTTCCGTCTCTATTAGCATTTAACTTTATCGGTGGTGCCCTTTTAAGCGTACCTCCTTTGAAACTCCCGATTTCTCCGATAAAGTTAGAACTATAGCGGTAAGTTATCAGCAAAATTCGGGCTCCCCATTAAACCCAAATATAAGTATACCCAGGCCATAGCGATGGCGTGCAGACTGTTTCGTGTGATGGCAATGTAGATAGTGTGTTTTAGCAATTGCCCCTATAGCTCAGTGGTAGAGCACCCGCTTAGTAAGCGGAAGGTCGGTAGTTCAATCCTGCCTGGGGGCATTTCTCAGACAATTATAACAAAACTCGTTCATCTCGCCCTCAGCAATCGTGAGCAGTGTGTCTAATAATTTCATTGTTCTATTTATGCGTTATCAATAATACACTATCAAACCTCCATTACGGCGTAAGATAAAATATAGACCTTTTTTAGCTAGCTTGACTAGTAGAGGGATACACCCAAGATACTTCCGTCTCTATTAGCATTTAACTTTATCGGTGGTGCCCTTTTAAGCGTACCTCCTTTTGAAACTCCCGATTTCTCCGATAAAGTTAGAACTATAGCGGTAAGTTATCAGCAAAATTCGGGCTCCCCATAAAACCCAAATAAGTATACCCAGGCCATAGCGATGGCGTGCAGACTGTTTCGTGTGATGGCAATGTAGATAGTGTGTTTTAGCAATTGCCCCTATAGCTCAGTGGTAGAGCACCCGCTTAGTAAGCGGAAGGTCGGTAGTCAATCCTGCCTGGGGCATTTCTCAGACAATCATAAAAAAACTCGTTCATCTCGCCCTCAGCAATCGTGAGCAGTGTGTCTGATAATTTCATTTTCTATTTATGCGTTATCAATAATACACTATCAAAACCTCCATTACGGCGTAAGATAAAATATAGACCTTTTAGCTAGCTTGACTAGTAGAGGGATACACAAAGATACTTCCGTCTCTATTAGCATTTAACTTTATCGGCGGTGCCCTTTTAAGCGTACCTCCTTTTGAAACTCCCGATTTCTCCGATAAAGTTAGAACTATAGCGGTAAGTTATCAGCAAAATTCGGGCTCCCCATTAAACCCAAATAAGTATACCCAGGCCATAGCGATGGCGTGCAGACTGTTTCGTTTGATGGCAATGTAAATAGTGTGTTGTTAGCAATTGCCCCTATAGCTCAGTGGTAGAGCACCCGCTTAGTAAGCGGAAGGTCGGTAGTTCAATCCTGCCTGGGGGCATTTCTCAGACAATTATAACAAAACTCGTTCATCTCGCCCTCAGCAATCGTGAGCAGTGTGTCTAATAATTTCATTTCTATTTATGCGTTATCAATAATACACTATCAACCTCCATTACGGCGTAAGATAAAATATAGACCTTTTAGCTAGCTTGACTAGTAGAGGATACACCCAAGATACTTCCGTCTCTATTAGCATTTAACTTTATCGGTGGTGCCCTTTTAAGCGTACCTCCTTTTGAAACTCCCGATTTCTCCGATAAAGTTAGAACTATAGCGGTAAGTTATCAGCAAAATTCGGGCTCCCATAAAACCCAAATTAAGTATACCCAGGCCATAGCGATGGCGTGCAGACTGTTTCGTGTGATGGCAATGTAGATAGTGTGTTTTAGCAATTGCCCCTATAGCTCAGGTAGAGCACCCGCTTAGTAAGCGGAAGGTCGGTAGTTCAATCCTGCCTGGGGGCATTTCTCAGACAATTATAACAAAACTCGTTCATCTCGCCCTCAGCAATCGTGAGCAGTGTGTCTAATAATTCATTGTTCTATTTATGCGTTATCAATAATACACTATCAAACCTCCATTACGGCGTAAGATAAAATATAGACCTTTTTTAGCTAGCTTGACTAGTAGAGGGATACACCCAAGATACTTCCGTCTCTATTAGCATTTAACTTTATCGGTGGTGCCCTTTTAAGCGTACCTCCTTTTGAAACTCCCGATTTCTCCGATAAAGTTAGAACTATAGCGGTAAGTTATCAGCAAAATTCGGGCTCCCCATTAAACACAAATAAGTATACCCAGGCCATAGCGATGGCGTGCAGACTGTTTCGTGTGATGGCAATGTAATAGTGTGTTTTAGCAATTGCCCCTATAGCTCAGTGGTAGAGCACCCGCTTAGTAAGCGGAAGGTCGGTAGTTCAATCCTGCCTGGGGGCATTTCTCAGACAATTATAACAAAACTCGTTCATCTCGCCCTCAGCAATCGTGAGCAGTGTGTCTAATAATTTCATTGTTCTATTTATGCGTTATCAATAATACACTATCAAACCTCCATTACGGCGTAAGATAAAATATAGACCTTTTTTAGCTAGCTTGACTAGTAGAGGGATACACCCAAGATACTTCCGTCTCTATTAGCATTTAACTTTATCGGTGGTGCCCTTTTAAGCGTACCTCCTTTTGAAACTCCCGATTTCTCCGATAAAGTTAGAACTATAGCGGTAAGTTATCAGCAAAATTCGGGCTCCCATAAAACCCAAATAAGTATACCCAGGCCATAGCGATGGCGTGCAGACTGTTTCGTGTGATGGCAATGTAGATAGTGTGTTTTAGCAATTGCCCCTATAGCTCAGTGGTAGAGCACCCGCTTAGTAAGCGGAAGGTCGGTAGTTCAATCCTGCCTGGGGGCATTTCTCAGACAATTATAACAAAACTCGTTCATCTCGCCCTCAGCAATCGTGAGCAGTGTGTCTAATAATTTCATTGTTCTATTTATGCGTTATCAATAATACACTATCAAACCTCCATTACGGCGTAAGATAAAATATAGACCTTTTTTAGCTGGCTTGACTAGTAGAGGGATACACCCAAGATACTTCCGTCTCTATTAGCATTTAACTTTATCGGTGGTGCCCTTTTAAGCGTACCTCCTTTTGAAACTCCCGATTTCTCCGATAAAGTTAGAACTATAGCGGTAAGTTATCAGCAAAATTCGGGCTCCCATAAACCCAAATATAAGTATACCCAGGCCATAGCGATGGCGTGCAGACTGTTTCGTGTGATGGCAATGTAGATAGTGTGTTTTAGCAATTGCCCCTATAGCTCAGTGGTAGAGCACCCGCTTAGTAAGCGGAAGGTCGGTAGTTCAATCCTGCCTGGGGGCATTTCTCAGACAATTATAACAAAACTCGTTCATCTCGCCCTCAGCAATCGTGAGCAGTGTGTCTAATAATTTCTCTATTTATGCGTTATCAATAATACACTATCAAACCTCCATTACGGCGTAAGATAAAATATAGACCTTTTTTAGCTAGCTTGACTAGTAGAGGGATACACCCAAGATACTTCCGTCTCTATTAGCATTTACTTTATCGGTGGTGCCCTTTTAAGCGTACCTCCTTTTGAAACTCCCGATTTCTCCGATAAAGTTAGAACTATAGCGGTAAGTTATCAGCAAAATTCGGGCTCCCCATTAAACACAAATAAGTATACCCAGGCCATAGCGATGGCGTGCAGACTGTTTCGTGTGATGGCAATGTAGATAGTGTGTTTTAGCAATTGCCCCTATAGCTCAGTGGTAGAGCACCCGCTTAGTAAGCGGAAGGTCGGTAGTTCAATCCTGCCTGGGGGCATTTCTCAGACAATTATAACAAAACTCGTTCATCTCGCCCTCAGCAATCGTGAGCAGTGTGTCTAATAATTTCATTGTTCTATTTATGCGTTATCAATAATACACTATCAAACCTCCATTACGGCGTAAGATAAAATATAGACCACTTTTAGCTAGCTTGACTAGTAGAGGGATACACCCAAGATACTTCCGTCTCTATTAGCATTTAACTTTATCGGTGGTGCCCTTTTAAGCGTACCTCCTTTTGAAACTCCCGATTTCTCCGATAAAGTTGAACTATAGCGGTAAGTTATCAGCAAAATTCGGGCTCCCCATAAAACCCAAATAAGTATACCCAGGCCATAGCGATGGCGTGCAGACTGTTTCGTGTGATGGCAATGTAGATAGTGTGTTGTCGTCGGCAGCAATTGCCCCTATAGCTCAGTGGTAGAGCACCCGCTTAGTAAGCGGAAGGTCGGTAGTTCAATCCTGCCTGGGGCATTTCTCAGACAATTATAACAAAACTCGTTCATCTCGCCCTCAGCAATCGTGAGCAGTGTGTCTAATAATTTCATTGTTCTATTTATGCGTTATCAATAATACACTATCAAACCTCCATTACGGTGTAAGATACAATATAGACCTTTTAGCTAGCTTGACTAGTAGAGGGATACACCCAAGATACTTCCGTCTCTATTAGCATTTAACTTTATCGGTGGTGCCCTTTTAAGCGTACCTCCTTTTGAAACTCCCGATTTCTCCGATAAAGTTGGAACTATAGCGGTAAGTTATCAGCAAATTCGGGCTCCCCATAAAACAAATAAGTATACCCAGGCCATAGCGATGGCGTGCAGACTGTTTCGTGTGATGGCAATGTAGATAGTGTGTTTTAGCAATTACCCCTATAGCTCAGTGGTAGAGCACCCGCTTAGTAAGCGGAAGGTCGGTAGTTCAATCCTGCCTGGGGGCATTTCTCAGACAATTATAACAAAACTCGTTCATCTCGCCCTCAGCAATCGTGAGCAGTGTGTCTAATAATTTCATTGTTCTATTTATGCGTTATCAATAATACACTATCAAACCTCCATTACGGCGTAAGATACAATATAGACCTTTTTTAGCTAGCTTGACTAGTAGAGGGATACACCCAAGATACTTCCGTCTCTATTAGCATTTAACTTTATCGGTGGTGCCCTTTTAAGCGTACCTCCTTTTGAAACTCCCGATTTCTCCGATAAAGTTAGAACTATAGCGGTAAGTTATCAGCAAAATTCGGGCTCCCCATTAAACACAAATAAGTATACCCAGGCCATAGCGATGGCGTACAGACTGTTTCGTGTCATGGCAATGTAGATAGTGTGTTTTAGCAATTGCCCCTATAGCTCAGTTCAGTTGAAAGTTGTCATGTATTTAATCTTAACACAACCTATACCTTCTCGGCTTGGCTAGGATTTCTACATTTACATTTTTAGTCTGAAGATTCTTTTTCGTCTTGTTTTGTCTTATTCTTGATCGGGGTCGGCAATATTTCGCTTGGGGCCGTCCTCTCCCCAAGTCTGGTTGATTACGAAATTTGTCCGATGTGAGGCTCGAACCCGCAACACACACCGTGAGGACCAGAAGCATAATCCACTAACCCACGCCACCGGGTCTGCCCCTATAGCTCAGTGGTAGAGCACCCGCTTAGTAAGCGGAAGGTCGGTAGTTCAATCCTGCCTGGGGGCATTTCTCAGACAATTATAACAAAACTCGTTCATCTCGCCCTCAGCAATCGTGAGCAGTGTGTCTAATAATTTCATTGTTCTATTTATGCGTTATCAATAATACACTATCAAACCTCCATTACGGCGTAAGATAAAATATAGACCTTTTTTAGCTGGCTTGACTAGTAGAGGGATACACCCAAGATACTTCCGTCTCTATTAGCATTTTACTTTATCGGTGGTGCCCTTTTAAGCGTACCTCCTTTTGAAACTCCCGATTTCTCCGATAAAGTTAGAACTATAGCGGTAAGTTATCAGCAAAATTCGGGCTCCCATTAAACACAAATAAGTATACCCAGGCCATAGCGATGGCGTGCAGACTGTTTCGTGTGATGGCAATGTAGATAGTGTGTTTTAGCAATTGCCCCTATAGCTCAGTGGTAGAGCACCCGCTTAGTAAGCGGAAGGTCGGTAGTTCAATCCTGCCTGGGGCATTTCTCAGACAATTATAACAAAACTCGTTCATCTCGCCCTCAGCAATCGTGAGCAGTGTGTCTAATAATTTCATTGTTCTATTTATGTGTTATCAATAATACACTATCAAACCTCCATTACGGCGTAAGATAAAATATAGACCTTTTTTAGCTAGCTTGACTAGTAGAGGGATACACCCAAGATACTTCCGTCTCTATTAGCATTTAACTTTATCGGTGGTGCCCTTTTAAGCGTACCTCCTTTTGAAACTCCCGATTTCTCCGATAAAGTTAGAACTATAGCGGTAAGTTATCAGCAAAATTCGGGCTCCCCATAAAACCCAAATAAGTATACCCAGGCCATAGCGATGGCGTGTAGACTGTTTCGTGTGATGGCAATGTAGATAGTGTGTTTTAGCAATTGCCCCTATAGCTCAGTGGTAGAGCACCCGCTTAGTAAGCGGAAGGTCGGTAGTTCAATCCTGCCTGGGGGCATTTCTCAGACAATTATAACAAAACTCGTTCATCTCGCCCTCAGCAATCGTGAGCAGTGTGTCTAATAATTTCTCTATTTATGCGTTATCAATAATACACTATCAAACCTCCATTACGGCGTAAGATAAAATATAGACCACTTTTAGCTAGCTTGACTAGTAGAGGGATACACCCAAGATACTTCCGTCTCTATTAGCATTTTACTTTATCGGTGGTGCCCTTTTAAGCGTACCTCCTTTTGAAACTCCCGATTTCTCCGATAAAGTTGGAACTATAGCGGTAAGTTATCAGCAAAATTCGGGCTCCCCATAAAACCCAAATAAGTATACCCAGGCCATAGCGATGGCGTGCAGACTGTTTCGTGTGATGGCAATGTAGATAGTGTGTTGTAGCAATTGCCCCTATAGCTCAGTGGTAGAGCACCCGCTTAGTAAGCGGAAGGTCGGTAGTTCAATCCTGCCTGGGGGCATTTCTCAGACAATTATAACAAAACTCGTTCATCTCGCCCTCAGCAATCGTGAGCAGTGTGTCTAATAATTTCATTGTTCTATTTATGCGTTATCAATAATACACTATCAAACCTCCATTACGGCGTAAGATAAAATATAGACCTTTTTTAGCTGGCTTGACTAGTAGAGGGATACACCCAAGATACTTCCGTCTCCATTAGCATTTAACTTTATCGGTGGTGCCCTTTTAAGCGTACCTCCTTTTGAAACTCCCGATTTCTCCGATAAAGTTGGAACTATAGCGGTAAGTTATCAGCAAAATTCGGGCTCCCCATTAAACCCAAGGAATATCAATCTCACCGGCTCAAATCACACACTAGGTGCAACTGGTGAGGAAACTGTTGATCAATCGAAACTTATGCTCCCTAGCCTTGGGTACAAGTTTGCTCTTGTAGAGTGTGCTTCTGCAGACGGGCTAAAGGCTGAATTTGCAGCCACTTAAGCGAATTACACATGCAGTGCAAACAAGGGTGGTGCTCGTGGTCACATAGTGAGAAGCGAGTCATCATGTGATTATTGGTACGAGCCACATAGTGGAAGGTCATAAATATTAAAGGTTAGTCGTACAGCACGAACTTAACGTTCAGTAGTTAGTAAGTGTATGCAAGTGTGGTACATACATCCGGAACTCTTCAGTTGGCCTGTGGCTTCGTGCGTTTGCCATTTGGTGGATCCCTGTCCCGCTTCTAAGAGCACGGAGAATAACTTTTAGATAAGTTTCCCACTTGGCTTTGCTTAATCTACCTTCAATACAACTGAGCTTTTTCGTATTTCTTCGTTGTATGGCTGAATGATAGACTTGTGAAACCACAAATCCGTTCATCAATACCACCGAGCTTTTAACAAGCCGTAACAAGAAGGTCGACAAGCTGAGAAAAGACATTAGGGTTTCAGCGTGAAGCTTGTCCAATTATTCCGAAACAAATTTGCGGATCGTTAGGACTCAAGTGCCAGAATTTTAGCGCACGCCTTCACCGAAAACCTAAAGCGCCATATTTAGTAAGCCCAAGAGCTTTTGGAAAGTTCATTATACCACTCCGTCCATTCATACAAAAAGCGTAGACTGTTAATTATTTCAGTTCCGTTTTTTTCTTAAGGTTTTACTAAGGTCTGGTGGATTGTACAAAGAGCGCTGAGTCGTCGAGCGAGTATGGTCCAACAAAGAGGCCTTACGGTCGAGCGGCCATCTCCAAACCCAAGACCTCGTCAAATAGAGCCGCAAAAGTGCTCCTGACGATAACGGCCATCATCACACTCAAGATCACCAGCGCCGACTTCGCAAGATGCGACAAGCGCCAATGACCAAGCGGTATCAACTGCAGTGACAGGACACGACACACTGTCCGTGCAGCAACTTCTGTTGTATTTCACTCAGCAGAAACAGCAATATCAAGCTCAGGTACAAGCTTGAAAGAAAGTTCAAATGCAACAGGCTAATGAGCGCTTAAAGTTTTTCGGTGCATCGAGAGCTGAGCAGAAGAAAAAAATTGTCCGATTTATGAAGGGAGGGTTTGCGAAGATAATGAATTATGAATTTCGCAAGGGAACAGTACTACGACAACTAGCGCCACTTAATGACAACAGAGTCGTCCGACTTTGTGTCGCTCATCGTAATTTAGGCAAATTCGTATCAAATTGGTACCGTGCCATTACCGTCGACTGCAAGCATGAACGTGCACAAGACATGGGTACTGAAATTTCAATTGCGCACAAAACGAAGGAAAACTACCCTTGAATACGTCTTTAAATTCAGGACTTGATGTTTCAAGCTGAAATGTAGATCCGTGAGTTTGCAAAGCGGCTCTTTCCCCAGAATGGAGTTTGGGGAGACCCCACAAAAAAGATCAAATATAAGAGTCCGAGTACTCTCCATGAGGTCATCAAAGTTGCCTCCAATTTCGAATTTGCCCAATACTCGGGCAGGCCAAATTGTTTATCGACCAAGTCATCTGAAACGGTTCCTACAGAATAAGGCAATCGTGCAAACAAATCACGGCTTCAAACACAAAAGCAATTTGAAAAGAGGAAGGACAAGAACGACAATTGGACTAAATCGGCGATACATAACAATTCTGGCGTTTCGGCCACATATCGCCGCAGTGTACTGCTTCAAAGTGTAAGGAAGAATATTGTTATACTTGAGGTGCACTATATGGTATCGTCGAAGCTGAAAATAAGATAGAAAAGACGTTGTTCATGCAGGACCGTCACCGTCTTCGTCGACATATAATGTAGTCGTAACGCCGCATCCGAAGACTTGGTGAAACGATTTAAGCTCGAAGTAACCAAGGGTTAGATATTGCAAGTCGACCTTGGTTATGATTAGGTTGTTCACCGCCGGCGCACACGAACCTGTTAATATATGGTTTTTAGCAACATCCGGAACGTTACAAGCTATGCCTGTTTCAGAAATTACGGATGTTATCATTGGCATGATGTGGCTTCGTGAGAAATTTCCAGATATCAACTGGACTAAGGTGAGCATATCTCCTCGCATCAACACGAAGCACCAAGCAGCAATTCGATTAAACCCGCACAATCAACGTCCGTCCATATGAACTACTAGACAACGAAAGGCTCGAATCAATCAGAGCCGCGAGCTTTTCGATTACTATCGGCACCAAGGCCACCATGGCCGTCAAGGATTGACGCAGCTAACTTCTTCTAACCAGATTTTGTGGATGTTGCGTCACGACAAAGCCATTGAAGCTGTCTTTGTCGCCAAATTTACATATTTCTGCTGAGCTCTTCAATAATTAACGATCGGAATTGCTTAAAGAGAATCCGTTTATAAAACGCTACGCAACAATGCCAAAACAGTCTTTCGCACGAAGCTTCCAAGCGAGACACCTCCAGTACGGGAAGAAATTGAGCACAAAATTTGTTCAAGCCAAGTGCCAAACCAATATCCGTAAAACAATGGCGCCAGAGTCCTTAACAGCGCAGGACAATCCAAGAATGAATCAAACAGATGGTTCAAACAAGCATTATTCGACCAAGTACGTCCATCTTTTCGGCACCGAAGTTTTTTATCAAGAAGCTTGTAGGTTGGCAGATTGTGCACGGTTATCGTCAGCTAATTCTAACGACGATCTTGTCGGCGATACCAATGCCGCATAAGGAAGTCACCTTTGACGCCATGTCCGAAAGTCATCGGTTTTCGTGCATGGACCTACTTTTAGGCTACTATCAACTTAAAATACGTGAATCAGATATCCCGTTTATTGTTTTTTCGATCCCAGATGGTGTCTAATAACTCCCATGAAACTGAGCGGAAGCCCGGGTACTTCTAACCGGCTTTCGGGATATAATGGATGCGAAGGGAATCGGCTTTCACGACATCTACGTGTTCATACAAAGTGTAGATGTCGCAGACCATGTACATAAACTGTGTAAAGAACAGCAACTTTACATCAAGTTGTCAAAGTTCCAGCTCTGCGTGGATGAGATCCCATGCTTAAAAGACTTTGTCAGACTTAAGGCGTTCGAATGAACCCCTACAAATTGAAATCATCGCAGAATGGCAGATTTCCAGCACAAAGCAGCAAATGAAGTGCTTCTTAGGCACTACAGTCTATGTCTTATGGTTCTGCGAGGACTTCTCGCAATTCGCAGGACCACTCCATGACAGTATTAAGAAAACATGTCCTTAAGAAGCAATCGAGCTCTCGCACAATCAGCTACGCTACTTCACAGAACTCAAGCGTTGCTTGACCCTTCCACCCAGTTTGACTGATCCAAACATTCGAAACCATTTGGTATACGAATGAACGCCTCAAATTTTGAGGCGTTCATTGAAAGGAGGAGAGCAAGAGCATTCAATTGCTTTTTCTGGTCGGAAGATGAAGCCAGCCGAGTTTAACTATTCTGTTTGTGAGAAAGAGCTACTTGCAATAGTGCATGCGCTAGAAGCTAGGCGTGTGTATCTTTTCGATCAACCATTCACGATCTAATCGGATCACAAAAGTAGTGAGATGATTCTGACGCAGAGGACTACAAATTACAGAGTAGCTTGATGGTTTTATGAGCTTGCTTCAAGTGCATTCCTGGTGGAACTAACACCGTGGCTGATGCACTGTCACGCATTCCGGTATTCAAAAGTAAAGCTGCCTGAGTTAGCTTGTAAGAGCTGGACCCAGTGTTACACGCTTCAATGTTGAAGCCGCGTCGCAAGGACTCCAAGCGTCGGCAAAAGATGAAAAAGTTATGTTGATCGATGGCTCCGAGGGAAACCTCGCTGAAGCCGCAATTCGACATCGTAAATACAAGGAAACTATTATATAAATTTGGTGGCTTGGTGAGACCAAGTAGGAAGCCACTTGGGAGCCCGTGGAGAATCTAGAGCAGATCTCCGGACTTATCGACCTCTTCTGGATATTTAAAAGGATGAGCCCTAGCTTGTAAAGTAGGCTTCTTCTTGAAGGGAGGTCATGTGACGTGACCGTCGTCACCGGCATTTTTGCCGGTAACAAAACGGGCAAAGACAGGTGAACGCACGAATTAATGGTGTGTGTCTACGCTGTGCACATCAATACAAGGTTCGGGTTGACGATGCGCAAAAAGTAGGCCAATTTTCTTAAAATTTAATAGAATTTCTATCTATGTTAGACGAACAATAATAATAACTTAATTTTTGCCCACTTTATCGTCCTCCTAGTTCAAAAAATTCTGGCTCCGAGCGCTAAATAGTAATTTCAGCAAAATGGGGATCCGATCTAAAAAGACAGCAATCTAGTCATCCCAAGCAATTTCTTGCGCCAGCGCAATTACATGGACTATATAATCAGGGACCTTTCTTCGTCGCAATGCGTTTTACTTGCACTTGAATAACGTTTACGCGCTGAACAAAACCATTTTTTTTAATTGCACAGTGTTACCGCTTACAAATATAATGCTAATATCCCCCAAAACTGCGGTCCTCAATCCATTGGATAAATTATTGACAATTTATACAAAAAAAGTGACAGGATTTTAACAGACGGCGGCGAACGAAAATCGAAAATGTCATGAAAGGGGATTCAAGACGAAATGGAAGCAGGAAAAAAGCTAATTTTCTGTATAATATGGCAGGTAAGTAGCCAAAAAAAGAGGAATCTTGCACAACATAACCTGTATCGTATCCCAATTATTTCGTTACACGCATACGCCAAAGTGAGCCAAAGAATTGGATTATCACAAAAGAGCAATTAAATAAGAAAAACAAATCATGGCGATCAGCTTAAAATTATGTTACAATCATTGGCGTAGACACGCAGTTTAGGCCTAAAAACTGTTAAATAATTCGCAAAGGTATCAAAACCCCTCGATAGTCCACCCAAGTATTGAATACCAGAGCAAAGTCACTTTTACACCATATCACCTTTATGTAAGCTCATGCTCCTGCAACAATAGAGTCAAGTCCTCTCCGTCAGACTTATCAACTTCGCAGTCCGTATCGGACGCCGTGACCACATCCTCCAATTCAAGGTCTGGTTGTGACGGAAACGGCCAGCCACAGATCCATCGCTTGGGTTTGATAAATGCAATGGTACCAACATCAACGCCGTGGTGAGCCAAAATCGAGCAAAGCGTTTGCAGGTTCTCAATCTGTGGCTTAAAGTGGCCACTATGAGGTTCGACAGCAAGGATAATGCCGTGTTTGATAATGATTTTGCCAGCTGCATAGATGGGTGCACCCGAGACGAAGCTCGAGTGGTGAAACCGGCCCTTGTGCTTTCGGCCGAGATACATCCCTCCCGCGAGGTCAATGACAAAGATCCACTTGCTTTGTTCGTCGGTATGAACGACACGGCCCGACGTTGCATAGCGCACTCGGACCACACGATCCGCTAAGGTGGCTCCAAAGTCCAGTTGGTAGTTTTTGCGCTCTTCTGCATTGCAGTAGGCAACGTGGGTCGTCCGGAGTCCATGCTGCGAGCATTCCGGTAGCGATATGTTCCTGCCATTGCCATGGTCTAGCCAGTGAAAGAAAGAGGCGTCCTGATGGTAGTAGCTCCTGGTCTCGAGCTCTGTTATCCACGCCTTGTGGAACGCGCGCAAATGCGTTCCATAGCGGTGGTGGGCGTCCAGTGCCTCTAGCCAAAAGTCTTGATGAAGGATCGAAGCTCGACCCAAGAGCGTCTCGCCCTTGTCATTGATACTACGCCGTCGACTGCGCTTGATGTTCCCCGTCAGCTGGCACATACACGACCGAAGGTGGTGCCAGCGACTGGCTGCGTTCGCCCGAGTGCTCCTCCTCGGCTTCTCGGGGCGTCGTCGTACAAAGTCAAGCGTTGTTGAAGACACGTCACACAGCAGACGCAGCTCTCGAGGTACGCCGACGAGCATGGCGAGGTGGCAAGGCTTCAAGTGGCAGTCGCGACGAGAAGCTTGGAATGGAAGCGCTCGAGTCAGACTGCTTGACATATGCAGGTCACCTGAGGAGGAGGCATGACCCCCTCGACCAGATGTCATCAAGTAGTAGATACACTATTAGCAAAGGGTAATATCGCCCCTCCCTCGTGGGCCAGAAAATTTGAAAATCTGAGAATTACTGATACTCTAGTACGCAATTTTTTCAAGCGTGACATAATCATCCTACTCTTTTTTCAATATTTTAAAGTCTCAAATTGTCAATCGCAAGAAATTGCGTATGGCTACAAGAGGTCTTGTTTTTTGTGCATAAAAGGACAGACCGTGGCGCAATATAAAGTCGTAATCTTGAAGCAAAAGAGTTAAAATTAAGGTACCAGCTAGGGCTTCGTCTCAATGATCAGCTTGATTTTCTTTACCGTGATCTATCCACCTGAACTTTTTTTTCCTACCTTACTGGCGCAAATGCGCTGGATATTAAAAGATCAAAGATGGTAGGAACCACCATAAAAGTAAACTCTATCACTTTCGGCCGCCCGAATACATTAAATCCCGAAGTGTTTTTACATCAGTAGATCTTGCATTTATTTGCTTAATATAAAAAGACAACGTTATGTGATTGCGATACAAAACATCCATCGAAAGATCCTTCAATCCATAAATTCCTTACTTTTTTTAACTGCTAGTCTGGATTCGCAGGAATACCTTTTCTAACGTCGACGACTTCCGTGTCACACTTCGAGTCGCCGACAAACTTTTGCCAGCTCATCTTTGTTCACACGCTAAATGTAGACGAAAATACTCCTTTGTTTAATCGCAAAAACCTGACTTTACCATTTGCTCTTAATTTTTTGTGTTTCTTTCTCTCATTAATTGCCAATGCTATTGATCGTCAAACTCAAAGATACCGGTATCACCGGAATCCGAGGCATTGCCACATGAGTCGCGACGTTCCGACCGTCGCCTCTGATCTACTGAATTGTGCGAACAAAACTCTGGCGTTCGAAAGCGCTCTTCTTGGTCTTCGGTCTCTTTATCTTCAAATGTAATCGTGAGTCTTTCCAGAAGCGCGGCACTCACTGCAGTGCTGGACGACTCATAATTCTGCCCTGAAGGCTGAGGTTCTGGACGGACCGACCTGGAGGTCGTACTACCGTCTGCTTGCTGTGTCCTTCGTTCATTCACCCCATTGCGTGTCCACCTCTCTCTTAACGCCGACATGGCCGCAAGTGCAGGGCTTTTCGACAAATCAAAATCATCCTGTTCGGCCACATACGGTTCCAATGTCGGCGTCCACGATTTTTTTGCCGATTTTTGCATGAAAAAACCAATATTTTCGGGACACGAGCTCGCAAACTGCCATAAAGATTAATGACAAAAAATGAGTTCATTGCCTTATCGACACGAATGGCTATCGTACCTGAAGGACTGCCGGCATACGAGCGGGTGGTGTGTGTTCTTCAAATACTTCAGCGGGTGGACCCAATGCTAGGTCTGGCATCGTTTGTAGCTGTCGAAACTCTGGCTCGGGCATTGAACCCACCAATGGGGCTCGAGGTGGCTGCACTCCGCCCGATCTTGCGCCGTCCGTACTCGTCATGAAGCGCGATAGATGGATGTGGTGCATGTCAGCTGGAAGCGAGTGCGCCACATTTGTGGGACCGTCCAAGCTCGACGTCATGGGGGAAGTGCGCTGACTGCCACTGGTTCCAATCAGTATTGGCCGAGTCGACTGCATTGCGCCGATCAATAAGGTCGTGTCGGCTCTTTTGATGCAAATGGACGTATTGTTAAGTGACGCATACTGCGATGGGTAAAATACCGGTTTTTCAAGTAGGGTACACATGTCACATAGTATGGTAGTTACTACTATACGACAGTTTGCTATGTCAAATCCGTGCCCGATGCCTTCCGACCACGATGCCAGTGGCGCTTCTAGTCACGTAACAACTCGTCCGGGACCTTCAAACCCTCCGAACGAACATTGTCAGCTTCAGTCCTCGTCTTCACTGGAAGCCTCGTCGCAGAGCTCAGTGGCGTCTTGTAGAAATGAGGATCCACCATTGCGGACGTCGCGTGGGGTCCAATTCCTCTCTTCGCAAGGCTTAGCGCACTGGCCAGCTCACATGGACCCAAGCGTGGACTTGAAATTGCTCAGTAATCATTTTCGCGACGAAAGAACGGAAGAGTCGTACCAGCTCTATTCTTCCACCGTCGACTTTCCAGTGGCTCGGAGACTCATGTTGGCTCTTGTGGCTTTTGAAGCAACGGCCTATTTCTTACTCTACAAATTTAAAGACACTTGTATCGCGCCGTCGGGGAACGATTTCGACTGGGTCAGTCTCCTTGCGTCCCTGCTCAACGAAGCGCCGGCGTCAGCATTTAACGATACGGAAGGGAGCTGTGTCTCGTTCGTTGAGCCCACGTCGCAAGATGTTGGCCTTACGTGGCTATTGTGGAGTTTTGCACCGTTTGCAGTGATTTATGGTCTCTTGCCACTCAAGTACTTTGAAGGTAGTATGAGGTTACGCATCGTCGTGTACTATACTCGACGCCACTGGAAAATTATTGGTTGCTTAATTATATTGTGCTGGTCCGTCGGCCTCGCAGTCTTTGTGTACCACAAACTTGTAAGGGTTCGAGTGAATTTACAGCAGAGTTTAGCAAATCAATTGGTATGTACAGTGGATACCCTAATGCCCCGTTCCTGGTACAATCCATTGGAATGGGAGGAACTGTCTGGAGTAAAGGGTCAACAAATGACTTTATTGTCGTGGTTGCAATTGTACGATAGTTTACTGGCCAACTCTCTTTTGATAGGAGTGCTTGCAGTGTTGGCTGCCTTTGCTGGTATCGTGGCAGTGGCGATGAAATTAGACTTTACCCATGTCTTTCTTTTAGTTGTAGCCGAGTGGATCACGACGCTCTTGCTCTGCTTTGTGGGGGCCACGCCCTTGTTCTCGTCCAGCCAACGTGTCATTCATAACGAAGTCTTTCTATTTCTTCTTTGTGTTTTTTTACCCACGACTTTTACACTTACAGCAACGTACTCGGAAGACCGTGCAGCACGAATGGCGTACGCGTCAAAGGTGCGCGCGGAGCGTATTAACACGACATTGAAACTGGACCTCTCAGTGAAACAGATTGGGTTGGAGAATTGTAATGCGATGACGCGAGATGAAAAAGAAGTATTGGAACGCGCTTTAAGTGCGAGTGGTGACATGGAATTGTTCCGTACTGTCGCAATCCCCTTTGCTGACCTCAAGTTAAAGGAAATTGTGGCCAAGACACCGAACGGTGAGGTGTTAGTGGGGGAGTATCACCAAACCAACGTCGTCGTGAAACGGTTAGCCCAATCGTGCCTTACCGCTGAAGGTCTTGCGGTATTTAAAAGCAAAGTAGAGTTGCTAGCATGTCTTCGGCATCCCAATATTGTATTGTTTATTGGTGCCACTTTTGACAATTTATCAAATGTTGGCCTTGTGATGGAATATCTCGAACGTGGCGACGTATTGTCGTTGTTACGTAGTCCGATTGCGTTGGCGTGGAGCGATCCACTATTGAAGATTGCGACGGATGTAGCCCAAGGCGTCTCGTATCTGCACAATTGTGACCCCCCGTTGGTGCATCGCGACCTCAAGTCGTCCAACTTATTGTGTACGCGCACCTATTCGTGCAAAGTGTCGGATTTTGGCGAATCAAAACAGCAGTTGCGACCCGGCAAGTTATTTAGTACGATTGTGGGTACACCATATTGGTTAGCCCCAGAGATACTTCGGGAAGAGCGCTATGATACGCAAGTGGACTGTTACAGCTTTGGGGTTATTCTCGTGGAGCTCGAGACACGACGGGAACCCTATCATGACGTGCCTAAGGACTATACCACCATTGACATTATGATGGGGGTCTCGCGCGGTGACTTGCGACCAACTATACCACCCACTTGCTCTCCCAACCGGTGCAAACTTATCGTGCGTTGCTTAGACCCTGATCCGAAACGTCGACCAAAGATGACGGAGATTCTATACGCCTTGCAGCACGAGGTGCGCCAAGAACTGCTGGACCAGAATTCTACCGATGTCATTAGCGATAAACGCCGGATGGTGCTGATGCAGCAGCACCAGCGGCTCAATCGGCGTGGGTTACAAGACCTTATGCGAGCACATGGCGACAATTAGTCATGGTTGCCATTTCGAAAAGTATTAATACTAAATATATATCTCTTTTTATCTACATGTAATGGATGTATTGGACAGATAAGGGTCGAAAAATGTTCCAAAGCAGTAAAATTTAGAATATGCTTTAAAGGTATGGCCGGTTCGATCTTGCCGCTTCTTCCTACGACCCTCCCACTTCATGGCGTCGAAGCAACGTATTGTTGTTCACAAAATAATTAGTTACAACATGTGGGTTCGCGCCTGAGCGACCGAATGTCGTGAACTCGATTGTTACACTACCGTTTTACAGAAACAGACGAGTTCCCAGTAATCAGACAGTAACCGCTGTGGTATCTTTGTAAAGCAACACTTACGGTAGAGACGTCCTAAAAAAGTAGTAATCTTCATGTCTATGATAAAAACCTGAAAAGAGTAGTATACTCATAGACCGAGTAATGTTATCGTCAAGAAAACTAAAACAAAGCGTCCTTAATTTCAATCGTAAGGAAACGTGCACGACGCAAGAAACTCGCGCGTGTTGGTCTGCTTAAACAACATGCAACTACCACTCGGTTGCAGCCAATTCCGTGGTCTCGACAAACGTTAAGTACTAACTTGTTGACCTTCGTCGGGTCGATGAATAACTTAAATATACCGCACACGCTTGCCATTAGGGAATAGAAGCGTTGGGCACAACGAGCACAACAGGCGTGGGAAGGAAAACACATGGAGTTGGCACATGTACTACGGCAAATACCGCGCGTCGCGGTCGTGGAAGCTTGAAAGCGCGTTGCAATGCCCTTAGTCCACCACAGTGCTTAGCGCCTCTATCCACAAGTGCATCTCGTCTTGTGACCTTGCCTTGCACATGAGCATTTTCGTCATTTTGCCCGCAGACGTCGACACGGAAAACTCACACGTGGCTTCGCTGAGTTTCTCGGCACTCGTCACGTACGCGCGACTCAGTGGCACTGCCCACGCATCCTCTGTGTCATAGACGGTAAACATGTTGCCCTGCATGACACAAAACCGTGCTCGTTTCGACTTGCGGTCTCCTACTTCGAGCCATCCACTTTTGTCGACAATATTGCATTGTACATCGAGCTCGGAATCCGAGTACCCGATCGAAACGGTCGACGACGCGGTACTCGTGGAACTCGTATTCAACGACTCTTGACGCTTCGCCAGCACTGCGGCTTCATTCAATCGATCGACCCACTGCGTACACAACGTCTCGTTCTTGGCACGCACGTCAATGATCTTGCCACTCACGGCGTAGACTTTGAAGGCAATCTTGGACTTTTGGGACGTCTCGACGTGCGCGACCCGCACGGCGCCTGCCGGCGTCGAGTCGCTCTTGGTCGTAAACAAATTATCGCCCTGGATCGGCAGCAACGACGACTCCGAGACGAATTGGTCGGTCGGAAACGTATCGTAGTACGTCAACAGGGCGCCATCGAGCACAAAGTGCTGGTTCCGCCACTTGGAAAACCGCCCGCTTTTTTTCCAGAGCCAGCCGTGGAATTTCTCACCCGACGTTTTGCGACCAAAGTGCATGGCCGACCCTTGCGTGCTTTGGACGAGCATTTCAATGTCGACGTTTAAACCAGGAATGGTCACACCCCCTTGACCAAGGCCATTGGCGCGGCGTGAAGGATTCGTGCGATGGTTCATGGGACGGGCACCTCGGCTTTTGCTGCTTGCGTCCAGAGTGAGTCGTTGGCAAGTCGCGAAGCCTGTGTTACTGCTACGCTTGGAACACTCGTGAGCGTTTCTTACAATCGTGCACTGTGCCTCGCTGCCAGGGTTTACCAAAGTGGAACGGTGCCTGGACACTCACTACCTTCACGCCGGTAAAAGTCAGCTCACTCACTGGCTCTCTTTGCTCACGGTTTTTGTTGTTGGTGTAATTTATTGAATCGGGAACGTGTGGTCCACTCCCACCCGAACGTGGCTTAAAAATGCGCGTCTATACCTACTCGCCTTTTTTGTGTCCATAACGAGGTTTTAGTCACTTAGTGCATTCATTGCGAATCTGATGGGACGGATGCGACAAGAGCGAGAAAGTTGTGACTAACTTTTTACCCTCTGCGTAGTGATTGCACCGATGATAGTCGGTGATGCGTTGGATACCAGTACTGAAAGTCGTGCGGTGCCAATTTGCTGCGATTTGTTCGATACGACTGAATTTATTGTTAATTTCGGGAAAAGACATTTACCTCATGCTGTTATAAACGCAAGTTTTCTTTAAAAATTACTACAGTGCCGTTTGAAAGTAGTAAAACCTCCCTCTCTGCCATAGGCAGGCTGCTGGGTCACCAAAATGCATATGTCGGCCCAGTGTGGCTTGATTAGTTTTACAAGAATTTAAAGTTCATTGGCCGTGCTTATACAAAGAGACGTTAACACGAGTGACAAACTGGTGCAGTGTTGTCCTCGCGTTCTGCGTCGTTAGATATAGTCGGAGATGAAAGGAAGGACGCAACGAGCAAAGCCCGGCAGAATTGACTGGAGCCTCCAATACGTGCCGGTCGCGCCACGTGTGGATAATATTAGTTATGGCAGTTGCACGGCATTTTGCTACTAAATTACTGACTACAATGAGCTAAATCAATAATCTTAACTTTATACGATCTGTCGCATGTACCTCAAACATCAAATGCTTGACATTTCGTAGGGGCTACTATGGTAATGTTGTCAAATCAGAGAGTTGTTCAGATTAGAATGTCCTGACGTCCATTACCAATACATCTATGGAGAGATGCTTGGTAACATTTGAATGTCGTGTTCAGCATTAACGTACATGCATTTTAGAGGAAATGTACAGCCAGTTATCTCCAGCTATCAAGTTGCATGTACGATAAAGCTAGAATAAATATTGTAACGTCGTATGGAGCAATTGTGGTATTGTACATGTCTTAGAAGCAGTAACTCGCCGTCTCTCATTGACATTGTCTATCGCTACTGTCAAATGTTGGCCTATCTCTAAAATGTGAAAATAACTTCGCAATTGAGAGAAAAATAAGGCAAAAACGGTACAATGATATGCAGCATAGTAACTTCCTGTCACATTAATACTCAAAGATACAGAGTTCATGCTGCACTTTTTTATTTAAAGCACTATCTCATGCAACATACACGCTCTTCAGACTTTAACCACGTTCTTGCTATATTTGCGGACTACCGGGTGAGTGGCGTGCCCTTCCATGGAGCCGGCAAAAAGCCAGCTTTGACTTTTGCACAGTGAGAGAATTCGAAAGAAATAATGCTGCCACCATTGTGCGATTGGTCGAAAATCAAGACTCAGCGGTTGAATGATTTATACTCACTTACATATGCTTTTTATTCAGTTTTATCTCCTCAAAAACCAGAAAAAGTAAATGATCGATCGCTACGTCTTTCAGATGCTGTGCCCCCGTCATTCCTGGTAGCACTCGTGATGCCTATGCCCATACGTTTACCTAAACCCTCATAAAAATAGTTTTGGGATGAATCGTACAGCTACTCCTCATCTGTCATACACGCAGCAAGCATAGTTTTCAATTTCTAATATATACCTAATTAATCAGTTTTAAAAATTTTATAGAGAAAAATTGGGAATATAAAAGGATATACCATATATAATAGGTAATGTATTGTATTGTATTGTATTACGTTATCGCGTTGCCAAGTTATACACGTGCTAGGCTCAGTCTGGCTAGTCCTCGGCATAAAGTGGTGTCCGCTTACGTCGGGTCTCGTTCGGCGGGCAGTGCAGCCAGCACCGAGGTCGTGAGGGTCTTCCATTATTTCTTTAGCTCTGATTTGGTAAGAGCCCAGGTGGCGCCCTGGTGCTGGAGACCGTCGCGTCGAGGGTGAGACTCGTTAGAGACCTGCAGATGCCCGAGAGCACCTGCCCGAAGCGCGCGAGCATTTAGCCCCCGCGCTTCGAAGGAGGGCATCACCCCGACCTTTTCCGAAGCATATAATAGGTATGATAGTTTTATGTTAGGTAGTACTCAGGCACAAGCCTCAATGCTCCCGGCGGGAGCGCCGATCGGGAAGGTTATGCCCGCATTGAGCCTTCTCTTTTTAGAAAAAGAATGAAGTACCTCAATAAATAACTCAGTGCTATATCTCGTTCTGTTGCATATTTCGTTTCATTAAGATCAGAATTAGTCATACCTCCACGCCTCCTCTGTGCCAGGTGCTGGGTGATCTCTGCACGCCTGCTAGTAATTTGAATCCAATCTCACGCATGCGCAAGAAGCCTGCCCCGTAGGTTCTACGTCTTTCCTTCATCTATTCAACGCGCGGTATGCGCTGCTCGGGAAGTTCGCTCATTTTTAAAAGCTTGGAATAACAGTTGCATTTCAAAGGCATTCTACTTTTAAACAACTGTCACTCGAGCCCAGAACATCACGGTTTCCGGAATTACCAGCGGTACCGCCTACTGAAGGGATAAAACTTAAGGCTACACCATTGACGAAAAGCTCTTACTTTCGGGCTGATAGAGCGAAAGCGTCCATCAAAACAGTCTCGGCCACCAACACGTGCGCGTTGTGATTGTAATCCTATATAAGATAAACCAAGCATAGAGCTGGGCACTCATCAGTAAGATTACCATACCTGATTGTTTCGTGTACTGGAAGCACATATGGGAAACAGCTGAGAACGATCTTTTTGGCGACTTATGAGGTACACTTGCGTGTTTGCGAGCAAGAGCAGCCCGAATTCATGAAGTTTTTCAAGAAAATCGAGCGACAGTCGCATTAAGAATAGCACGCGTTAACGCTGGTAAATTTGAAAGATTGCTGGATTAATATATGTCATACCTTGTTCGCCATGGGCTTTCGTAAAACATTGTGCCAATCGCCCAGCTGTTTGCTAGACCACTTAGATAGGCAGCACGCTCGTGGCGAGCTTCTGATCACCTTAAATTAGAGCCGCCCAAGTTCTCTTTTGTTCCAGATTATCTCTCTTTGTATCACTAATGATCAACTCAATTGGTTATCAAGATATGGCAGTAGCTGTGTTTTCTCTAAGATTATTGTCGAAGGTTATCATTGTGCATAACCAATCAAATAAAGATCTTTGGGTATCTACTAGTTGATCTGACCATCTTTTATAACAATGGTCACATTCTTTGAAATGTTCAAATGGAAAATTGAGGATCTGTCTTGAAAAGCAGGACATGGTCGAATGAAAAGTGTTTAATGCATATTAGTATAAATCACTAAGTGCAACATTTTAGCGGAGAAACATAGTTGAGGCGTCAGGTAATTCAATCCTTTGTCACTTAATAATGCGCCAAACGCGTTACCACGCCTCTTATAGAGCCACAAGCATAACAAATTGACGGTCTCTTTTGAGCTAAGCTGCCGGTAACTCTCTCACACACGAGGTTGCAGTCATCGTCTTATAGGATAGAGTTTGCGCTGGAACGGTCCGAGCTTAGGCACTCCTTCTATATAACGCTTTTCTTAACAGACTATAAAAATTGCCCTGAATGCTAAGTCTACCTTTCCGGCGGCACGGGTGGAAAAATTTGCACAGCCAACGTCCTCCGGATAGCCTGATCTTCATCGATCTCGACAATGCTGCTACGAAAGGGGTTGACTTTCGAGCTGCAGGCTAGAGTACGGGCACCCGTTCCTTCATCTGTTTAAATATCATCATCTGCAATTAGTGTTCCCCACCAAGGCTCAAACACTGGTACGCCACGAAAAATTATAAGCACACGGTGGCCCGATAGATACTACATAATTCAGTCGAGAATTAGATAGGATTGAAGATCGACAGGGCTAAGCTCAAACATCCAATCTTCATAGCACAGACCATCTAGCTTGATATTTATTAAAGCAGCCGTACAGATTTATAGCGGTCATAGACTATTCTCGCTAACTTTGAGGTATTGGGCAACCAAGCCCGACAAAATACTATAAAGGAGTGAGCTTAATGGTAAGACTCAACGATTACATCACCCTGACGTTGTCACGATTTGTTGAGCAAAGTTTTAGCTAGAGACCACAACAAATCTAGATATTAAGCTTTTTTAATATTGACAAAGCTGAGCACCGATTTATCTTCAACCTGAATATAAGACATGCTCTCATTCTATGTATGATTTGCCCAAAGGGCCACAAATTCTGAGTTGACGGAGGTCAAAGGCCTTGAGTACATCTCGCTTTGCTCCTCATGAAGCTTTGGCCAGTCACATATCCGCCAAAGTAGACATCAGGGCGCTGCAAGCGTGAGAGCTAGACCTAGTGTGTCGACGTGATCAATAATAATT
Organism: Plasmopara viticola; assembly: GCA_001695595.3. Taxonomy (NCBI): domain Eukaryota; phylum Oomycota; class Peronosporomycetes; order Peronosporales; family Peronosporaceae; genus Plasmopara; species Plasmopara viticola. The sequence continues at coordinate 3,103 of MBPM02000312.1, read as the reverse complement.
GTAAAAAACAAGCATCGATAGTATCGAGAATAACATTCTGAGCACAAGTTAGCCCGTAGCGTCTGAGCCAAGCTCGTAAACATCAAATTTTATTTCATGTTGGTGATGGCATCATTGGCTTTGGCCACGGCTGTGAGGGTGAAATCCTGCTAATGTATGTGTAGTGGAGCTTAATCTATTGAGCATTGCTCGTCGTAAACAGCATTCAATCTATGTAGTTTCGGTTCAAGGACGAGGTGTTTTGTGCGTTTCCTATCTGATAACTCTATTTCTAGAACTAGAGCAGTGATATGCAGCGCTCTTTAACGGGTGTCACTCCAGAGGTCGGTGCGATATAAGAAAATTCAAAACAAAGGTTGCTTTCCAAAAGAAGAAAAGAACGGTGACAAATGGCGCTTATGAGCAGCGCAGATCGTCTTGTTGTGGTAGATAGCGTCTGACGTAGACAGGTCTCTAAATGACAATATATCGGCTAAAAAAGTAACGGTTAAAGGCAAGATAGATTAAAAATCTACCAGCAAGCCCTGCTTGATTAAGATATAGTATTTATGGCAGAGATTGATGAGTCTTGTGGAGGCAGGGAAAACATCCCTCTTTTTCACTATTGATAAAAGCGGTAGGCAAAAAGAAAAAGTCCCGAGAATTTATCGAATCTCCGTATTAGCCTCTGATTAGTATGGTCACAAGACTTTCTTCCGACGTCACCACTAGATAGAGGTGTACGTTATATAAATCACCCAGATTTAAAAAAAATATATTGTATGACACGGCAAAATTTTAGAGGGGCAGCATGACGTCACTGGCACGTTTCTTTGTGCAAAGGTCAAGGCAAAAATGGTCCCCATTTAAATGCATTTGTTTTGTAAAAGCTTTACGTCACTCATCAGTGCTGACATATTGCTCGTGAAGTTGCTAGATCTGGAGCTCTTAAAAAAATTGATCAATGTATTGGATGATAAAGTTTACACCACTTGTTAGTGCCGACATATTGCTCGTAAAGTAGCTCGATCTGAAGTACTTAAGCAACTTTGATCAATGTATTCGAAGGTAGAGTAAAAATCCATTCCCAAGAAAATTCTCAAATTTCCGTCAAAAATTCGCACTCAGGTAAAGTAATTTGAGTAAGTAAGCATCAGTGACCATGACATGTACAATACCTTTACTCGAGAGACTTGACATAAAATTAGTGAAGATTTACTTCAGCTAGTCTCAAGCGGTTTGCTAAGCGCAACCAATTTTAACATTTTGGTTCACAAAGACACGTTTGAGGAAAAGGTTAAAAGTGATCAAACAAGATAAAAAGCACTTAACAAAACGTAATTTTCTTCAATCGAGTCAAACTCAGGCGACGAGAACGCTGACTTAATCACATTATCGCTGTATTTAATTAACTGCGATAGCTTTTGAATGTTGCGCCACAATGAACTTAATGTCAATTAACTACAACCAGAGAATCCATTGTTAAAGTTACACGCAAAAACGCTATGATATCACTAATTTACAAGCAAACGAACTTTTTAGACACCAAAAAATAAAAATGCGGGACGTACACATTGATTATAAGATTAAAAGCTTCCAAGAGTAAATTAATCTACAGACAAAAATTTAGTCACCAAATTTAGCCATAATATTCATAGCTGGTATTTTTTGAATTGTAGTCTCTTATTTCTTAACACTGGTTATAACATCCAGATATCTCAAACATTGATTGGAGGATAGGAGAGAAATAAAGTGAAGCTGGTCGTGATCTTAGATGTTTTATAACATTAGCTCCATTATCTTGTATTTGATTAAAAGAAAGTCTACATGTTTGTACCGATCGTCAACTAAGGAGTCGCCGATAGACGGTGATTAAAAAGATCGCAACAAGAAGTCTTTCATCTTAAGACTTTAATGGTAATATAGCGAGCAAGAAAAGATCACTGGTTATAGGTTCAGCAAAAATAATAATCTTTATAAGAAAGCATAGTTACTCGCGTCAGTACTGACAGCTACTCTGAAGATCGTATTTCGATCCATACTCCATTGCTAACATGCTATTTCTAGCATAGTATATAGCCTCCAAAGGCATATATATATATATCAATTGAAATTCAATACTCGTTAACTGTGAGTGCTGTATAGGCAAATATTGTGAAGATCGCCTCGGTAGTTATTGAGTTCTAGTGGCAATGACTTGGTCTTTTTTTGAATTCTTGGACATTTTCCCTTGGTCGGTGCATTCTCACTTGTTTGGAGAAAGTGTGGGGTGGAGTCAGCACGACTACTTAGTCATGGTCCTGGTTATTGTTGAAATCTTACACTTAGCAAACGATGGTAAACCTATGCAACCACCACATAAACTCTGCTCCAGTATTTCTGCTCAGCGGCGCTGATATATATACTATACTATGCCGACCTATACATAGCGTCTATTGGTAGTGTTACGACGTCGTAGTTAGAACTGCTCTGGTACGCCAATCTTAGGGACGCTTGGCTGACTTTGAATGGTGATGTAATGAGTGGTTCCTAAGCTTCAATGGTGGTATTAGGCCTATAAATATGTCAATGCAAATGCAAGACTAAAAAATCAACACTATCGGTGGTATCGTATTTGTTTAAAGTATCAAAAAAGTGCAGCTCAACTGTGAACAGTCTACTACTTAGTTGCACGGTGATATAGAGATGTGGCTAATCTAGGTGACCTAGTGTGAAAGGTATCGAAGGAAGTAATGTCTCCTTAACGGCAGACATGTCTATGAAAAATGCCATTAGCGGGTACTATATTTTTTGGCTAGAGCCTCAAGCTGTCAATAAAAAATGAGATGACACTTAAATTGTGAGTCACACACTAATAGGGTCGCATAGTTTTGCATGCGGGTTCAATAGATCCGCACGAAAAAGTGGGGAAAATGTATACGACTTAAAAATGAAAACAAGTTACGTATCGGAATAAGATGCTTTAGGTGTCACAAAACGACCTCTTGTGACAATAAAAGTTGTTAGAAGGAACAATTGATAACTAAGCTGCTCCATTTGAAGGCGCTGCCAAACGTTTTAGTGGTACCATAATTCGAAGAGCTCGAATTTACTAAGCTAAAGGCTGGTTATACCAAAAAGGTGG
>MBPM02000311.1:0-29758 GCA_001695595.3 Plasmopara viticola | reverse complement strand
TGTTGCGTCTGCGCATGTCTTGAATGATAGATAGGACTTATCTATATCGTACATCATCTCAGTACTTCACAAGCGCAAATATACGATTAGTTGTGTCCCTATTGCGTCTGCGGTTGTCTAGAATGATAGATAGGATGTATCTATGGCCGTACATGGTCTCAGCACTTCCCAAGAGCGACAATACGCTTAGTTGTGCATCTATTGCGTCTGCACACGTCTAGAATGGTAAAGGCCGTATCAGTGGTCATATATCATCTCAGCACTTCACGAGAGCGAATATACGCTTAGTTATGAATCTATTGTGTTTCGCATGTCTAGAATGATAGAAGAAACGACGTTTTCTATAGCCGTTTATCTTCATAGCACTTCCCAAAAGCGAATATTCGCTTTGTTGTTGCTTTGTTGCGTCTGCGCACGTCTTGAATGATAGATAGGACGTATCTATAGCCATACATCACTCAGCACTTCACAAGAAGCAAATATACGATTAGTTGTGTCCCTATTTGCGTCTGCGGTCGTCTAGAATGATAGATAGGATGTATCTATGGCCGTACATCATCTCAGCACTTCCCAAGAGCGACAATACGCTTAGTTGTGCATCTATTGCGTCTGCACACGTCTAGAATGGTAGAAAGGCCGTAGCTATGGTCATATATCATCTCAGCACTTCACGAGAGCGAATATACGCTTAGTTATGAATCTATTGTGTCTTTGCATGTCTAGAATGATAGAAACGGACGTTTCTATAGCCGTATATCTTCACAGCAGTTCCCATGAGCGAATATTCGCTTTGTTGTTGCTTTGTTGCGTCTGCGCATGTCTTGAATGATAGATAGGACTTATCTAATCGTACATCATCTCAGTACTTCACAAGCGCAAATATACGATTAGTTGTGTCCCTATTGCGTCTGCGGTTGTCTAGAATGATAGATAGGATGTATCTATGGCCGTACATGGTCTCAGCACTTCCCAAGAGCGACAATACGCTTAGTTGTGCATCTATTGCGTCTGCACACGTCTAGAATGGTAAAAAGGCCGTATCAGTGGTCATATATCATCTCAGCACTTCACGAGAGCGAATATACGCTTAGTTTGAATCTATTGTGTCTTCGCATGTCTAGAATGATAGAAACGACGTTTCTATGCCGTTTATCTTCATAGCACTTCCCAAAGCGAATATTCGCTTTGTTGTTGCTTTGTTGCGTCTGCGCATGTCTTGAATGATAGATAGGACTTATCTATGTCGTACATCATCTCAGTACTTCGCAAGAGCAAATATACGATTAGTTGTGTCCCTATTGCGTCTGCGGTCGTTAGAATGATAGATAGGATGTATCTATGGCCGTACATCATCTCAGCACTTCCAAGAGCGACAATACGCTTAGTTGTGCATCTATTGCGTCTGCACACGTCTAGAATGTAGAAAGGCCGTAGCTATGGTCATATATCATCTCAGCACTTCACGAGAGCGAATATACGCTTAGTTATGAATCTATTGTGTCTTTGCATGTCTAGAATGATAGAAACGACGTTTCTATAGCCGTTTATCATTAGCACTTCCAAAGCAATATTCGCTTTGTTGTTGCTTTGTTGCGTCTGCGCACGTCTTGAAATGATAGATAGGACGTATCTATAGCCATACATCACTCAGCACTTCACAGAGCAAATATACGATTAGTTGTGTCCCTATTTCGTCTGCGGTCGTCTAGAATGATAGATAGGATGTATCTATGGCCGTACATCATCTCAGCACTTCACAAGAGCGACAATACGCTTAGTTGTGCATCTATTGCGTCTGCACACGTCTAGAATGGTAGAAAGGCCGTAGCTTCATATATCATCTCAGGACTTCACTAGAGCGAATATACGCTTAGTTATGAATCTATTGTGTCTTTGCATGTCTAGAATGATAGAAACGACGTTTCTATAGCCGTATATCTTCACAGCAGTTCCATGAGCGAATATTCGCTTTGTTGTTGCTTTGTTGCGTCTGCGCATGTCTTGAATGATAGATAGGACTTATCTATATCGTACATCATCTCAGCACTTCACAAGAGCAAATATACGATTAGTTGTGTCCCTATTGCGTCTGCGGTTGTCTAGAATGATAGATAGGATGTATCTATGGCCGTACATCATCTCAGCACTTCCCAAGAGCGACAATACGCTTAGTTGTGCATCTATTGCGTCTGCACACGTCTAGAATGGTAAAAGGCCGTATCAGTGGTCATATATCATCTCAGCACTTCACGAGAGCGAATATACGCTTAGTCGTGAATCTATTGCGTCTTCGCATGTCTAGAATGATAGAAAGGACGTATCTATAGCCGTTATCTTCATAGCAGTTCCCAAAAGCGAATATTCGCTTTGTTGTTGCTTTGTTGCGTCTGCGCACGTCTAGAATGATAGATAGGACGTATCTATAGCCATACATCATCTCAGCACTTCACAAGAGCAAATATACGATTAGTTGTGTCCCTATTGCGTCTGCGGTCGTCTAGAATGATAGATAGGATGTATCTATGGCCGTACATCATCTCAGCACTTCACAAGAGCGACAATACGCTTAGTTGTGCATCTATTGCGTCTGCACACGTCTAGAATGGTAGAAAGGCCGTAGCTATGGTCATATATCATCTCAGCACTTCACGAGAGCGAATATACGCTTAGTTATGAATCTATTGTGTCTTTGCATGTCTAGAATGATAGAAACGACGTTTCTATAGCCGTATATCTTCACAGCAGTTCCCATGAGCGAATATTCGCTTTGTTGTTGCTTTGTTGCGTCTGCGCATGTCTTGAATGATAGATAGGACTTATCTATATCGTACATCATCTCAGTACTTCACAAGCGCAAATATACGATTAGTTGTGTCCCTATTGCGTCTGCGGTTGTCTAGAATGATAGATAGGATGTATCTATGGCCGTACATTCTCAGCACTTCCCAAGAGCGACAATACGCTTAGTTGTGCATCTATTGCGTCTGCACACGTCTAGAATGGTAAAAGGCCGTATCAGTGGTCATATATCATCTCAGCACTTCACGAGAGCGAATATACGCTTAGTTATGAATCTATTGTGTCTTCGCATGTCTAGAATGATAGAAACGACGTTTCTATAGCCGTTTATCTTCATAGCACTTCCCAAAAGCGAATATTCGCTTTGTTGTTGCTTTGTTGCGTCTGCGCACGTCTTGAATGATAGATAGGACGTATCTATAGCCATACATCATCTCAGCACTTCACAAGAGCAAATATACGATTAGTTGTGTCCCTATTGCGTCTGCGGTCGTCTAGAATGATAGATAGGATGTATCTATGGCCGTACATCATCTCAGCACTTCACAAGAGCGACAATACGCTTAGTTGTGCATCTATTGCGTCTGCACACGTCTAGAATGGTAGAAAGGCCGTATCAGTGGTCATATATCATCTCAGCACTTCACGAGAGCGAATATACGCTTAGTTATGAATCTATTGTGTCTTCGCATGTCTAGAATGATAGAAAGGACGTATCTATAGCCGTTTATCTTCACAGCAGTTCCCAAAAGCGAATATTCGCTTTGTTGTTGCTTTGTTGCGTCTGCGCATGTCTTGAATGATAGATAGGACGTATCTATAGCCGTACATCATCTCAGCACTTCCCAAGAGCGACAATACGCTTAGTTGTGCATCTATTGCGTCTGCACACGTCTATAATGGTAGAAAGGCCGTATCAGTGGTCATATATCATCTCAGCACTTCACAACAGCGAAAATACGCTTAGTCGTTAATCTATTGCTTTTTCGTATGTCTAGATTGATAGAAAGGACGTATCTATAGCCGTATATCTTCACAGCAGTTCCCAAGAGCGAATATTCGCTTTGTTGTTGCTTTGTTGCGTCTGCGCACGTCTTGAATGATAGATAGGATGTATCTATAGCCGTACATCATCTCAGCACTTCACAAGAGCAAATATACGATTAGTTGTGTCCCTTTTGCGTCTGCGCACGTCTAGAATGATAGATAGGACGTATCTATGGCCGTACATCATCTCAGCACTTCCCAAGAGCGACAATACGCTTAGTTGTGCATCTATTGCGTCTGCACACGTCTAGAATGGTAGAAAGGCCGTAGCTATGGTCATATATCATCTCAGCACTTCAACCAGCGAATATACGCTTAGTTATGAATCTATTGTGTCTTTGCATGTCTAGAATGATAGAAACGACGTTTCTATAGCCGTATATCTTCACAGCAGTTCCCATGAGCGAATATTCGCTTTGTTGTTGCTTTGTTGCGTCTGCGCACGTCTTAAATGATAGATAGGACTTATCTATATCGTACATCATCTCAGTACTTCACAAGCGCAAATATACGATTAGTTGTGTCCCTATTGCGTCTGCGGTTGTCTAGAATGATAGATAGGATGTATCTATGGCCGTACATGGTCTCAGCACTTCCCAAGAGCGACAATACGCTTAGTTGTGCATCTATTGCGTCTGCACACGTCTAGAATGGTAGAAAGGCCGTATCAGTGGTCATATATCATCTCAGCACTTCACGAGAGCGAATATACGCTTAGTTATGAATCTATTGTGTCTTCGCATGTCTAGAATGATAGAAACGACGTTTCTATAGCCGTTTATCTTCACAGCACTTCCCAAAAGCGAATATTCGCTTTGTTGTTGCTTTGTTGCGTCTGCGCACGTCTTGAATGATAGATAGGACTTATCTATGGTCGTACATCATCTCAGTACTTCACAAGAGCAAATATACGATTAGTTGTGTCCTATTGCGTCTGCGGTCGTCTAGAATGATAGATAGGATGTATCTATGGCCGTACATGGTCTCAGCACTTCCCAAGAGCGACAATACGCTTAGTTGTGCATCTATTGCGTCTGCACACGTCTAGAATGGTAGAAAGGCCGTATCAGTGGTCATATATCATCTCAGCACTTCACGAGAGCGAATATATGCTTAGTTATGAATCTATTGTGTCTTCGCATGTCTAGAATGATAGAAACGACGTTTCTATAGCCGTATATCTTCACAGCAGTTCCCATGAGCGAATATTCGCTTTGTTGTTGCTTTGTTGCGTCTGCGCATGTCTTGAATGATAGATAGGACTTATCTATGGTCGTACATCATCTCAGTACTTCGCAAGAGCAAATATACGATTAGTTGTGTCCCTATTTCGTCTGCGGTCGTCTAGAATGATAGATAGGATGTATCTATGGCCGTACATCATCTCAGCACTTCCCAAGAGCGACAATACGCTTAGTTGTGCATCTATTGCGTCTGCACACGTCTAGAATGGTAGAAAGGCCGTATAGTGGTCATATATCATCTCAGCACTTCACGAGAGCGAATATACGCTTAGTTATGAATCTATTGTGTCTTTGCATGTCTAGAATGATAGAAACGACGTTTCTATAGCCGTATATCTTCACAGCAGTTCCCATGAGCGAATATTCGCTTTGTTGTTGCTTTGTTGCGTCTGCGCATGTCTTGAATGATAGATAGGACTTATCTATATCGTACATCATCTCAGTACTTCACAAGCGCAAATATACGATTAGTTGTGTCCCTATTGCGTCTGCGGTCGTCTAGAATGATAGATAGGATGTATCTATGGCCGTACATCATCTCAGCACTTCCCAAGAGCGACAATACGCTTAGTTGTGCATCTATTGCGTCTGCACACGTCTAGAATGGTAGAAAGGCCGTATCAGTGGTCATATATCATCTCAGCACTTCACGAGAGCGAATATACGCTTAGTTATGAATCTATTGTGTCTTCGCATGTCTAGAATGATAGAAACGACGTTTCTATAGCCGTTTATCTTCATAGCACTTCCCAAAAGCGAATATTCGCTTTGTTGTTGCTTTGTTGCGTCTGCGCACGTCTTGAATGATAGATAGGACGTATCTATAGCCATACATCACTCAGCACTTCACAAGAGCAAATATACGATTAGTTGTGTCCCTATTGCGTCTGCGGCCGTCTAGAATGATAGATAGGATGTATCTATGGCCGTACATCATCTCAGCACTTCCCAAGAGCGACAATACGCTTAGTTGTGCATCTATTGCGTCTGCACACGTCTAGAATGGTAGAAAGGCCGTATCAGTGGTCATATATCATCTCAGCACTTCACGAGAGCGAATATACGCTTAGTTATGAATCTATTGTGTCTTCGCATGTCTAGAATGATAGAAAGGACGTTTCTATAGCCGTTTATCTTCATAGCACTTCCCAAAAGCGAATATTCGCTTTGTTGTTGCTTTGTTGCGTCTGCGCACGTCTTGAATGATAGATAGGACGTATCTATAGCCATACATCACTCAGCACTTCACAAGAGCAAATATACGATTAGTTGTGTCCCTATTGCGTCTGCGGTCGTCTAGAATGATAGATAGGATGTATCTATGGCCGTACATCATCTCAGCACTTCCCAAGAGCGACAATACGCTTAGTTGTGCATCTATTGCGTCTGCACACGTCTAGAATGGTAGAAAGGCCGTATCAGTGGTCATATATCATCTCAGCACTTCACGAGAGCGAATATACGCTTAGTTATGAATCTATTGTGTCTTCGCATGTCTAGAATGATAGAAACGACGTTTCTATAGCCGTTTATCTTCATAGCACTTCCCAAAAGCGAATATTCGCTTTGTTGTTGCTTTGTTGCGTCTGCGCACGTCTTGAATGATAGATAGGACGTATCTATAGCCATACATCACTCAGCACTTCACAAGAGCAAATATACGATTAGTTGTGTCCCTATTGCGTCTGCGGTCGTCTAGAATGATAGATAGGATGTATCTATGGCCGTACATCATCTCAGCACTTCCCAAGAGCGACAATACGCTTAGTTGTGCATCTATTGCGTCTGCACACGTCTATAATGGTAGAAAGGCCGTATCAGTGGTCATATATCATCTCAGCACTTCACGAGAGCGAATATACGCTTAGTTATGAATCTATTGTGTCTTCGATGTCTAGAATGATAGAAACGACGTATCTATAGCCGTTTATCTTCATAGCACTTCCCAAAAGCGAATATTCGCTTTGTTGTTGCTTTGTTGCGTCTGCGCACGTCTTGAATGATAGATAGGACGTATCTATAGCCATACATCACTCAGCACTTCACAAGAGCAAATATACGATTAGTTGTGTCCCTATTGCGTCTGCGGTCGTCTAGAATGATAGATAGGATGTATCTATGGCCGTACATCATCTCAGCACTTCCCAAGAGCGACAATACGCTTAGTTGTGCATCTATTGCGTCTGCACACGTCTAGAATGGTAGAAAGGCCGTATCAGTGGTCATATATCATCTCAGCACTTCAACCAGCGAAGATACGCTTAGTCGTGAATCTATTGCTTCTTCGTATGTCTAGAATGATAGAAAGGACGTATCTATAGCCGTTAATCTTCACAGCAGTTCCCATGAGCGAATATTCGCTTTGTTGTTGCTTTGTTGCGTCTGCGCACGTCTTGAATGATAGATAGGACTTATCTATGGTCGTACATCATCTCAGTACTTCACAAGAGCAAATATACGATTAGTTGTGTCCCTATTGCGTCTGCGGTCGTCTAGAATGATAGATAGGATGTATCTATGGCCGTACATCATCTCAGCACTTCCCAAGAGCGACAATACGCTTAGTTGTGCATCTATTGCGTCTGCACACGTCTAGAATGGTAGAAAGGCCGTATCAGTGGTCATATATCATCTCAGCACTTCACGAGAGCGAATATACGCTTAGTTATGAATCTATTGTGTCTTCGCATGTCTAGAATGATAGAAAGGACGTATCTATAGCCGTAATCTTCACAGCAGTTCCCATGAGCGAATATTCGCTTTGTTGTTGCTTTGTTGCGTCTGCGCACGTCTTGAATGATAGATAGGACTTATCTATGGTCGTATATCATCTCAGTACTTCGCAAGAGTAAATATACGATTAGTTGTGTCCCTATTTCGTCTGCGGTCGTCTAGAATGATAGATAGGATGTATCTATGGCCGTACATCATCTCAGCACTTCCCAAGAGCGACAATACGCTTAGTTGTGCATCTATTGCGTCTGCACACGTCTAGAATGGTAGAAAGGCCGTATCAGTGGTCATATATCATCTCAGCACTTCACGAGAGCGAATATACGCTTAGTTATGAATCTATTGTGTCTTCGCATGTCTAGAATGATAGAAACGACGTTTCTATAGCCGTATATCTTCACAGCAGTTCCCATGAGCGAATATTCGCTTTGTTGTTGCTTTGTTGCGTCTGCGCACGTCTTGAATGATAGATAGGACTTATCTATGGTCGTACATCATCTCAGTACTTCACAAGAGCAAATATACGATTAGTTGTGTCCCTATTGCGTCTGCGGTCGTCTAGAATGATAGATAGGATGTATCTATGGCCGTACATCATCTCAGCACTTCCCAAGAGCGACAATACGCTTAGTTGTGCATCTATTGCGTCTGCACACGTCTAGAATGGTAGAAAGGCCGTATCAGTGGTCATATATCATCTCAGCACTTCACGAGAGCGAATATACGCTTAGTTATGAATCTATTGTGTCTTCGCATGTCTAGAATGATAGAAAGGACGTTTCTATAGCCGTATCTTCACAGCAGTTCCCATGAGCGAATATTCGCTTTGTTGTTGCTTTGTTGCGTCTGCGCATGTCTTGAATGATAGATAGGACTTATCTATGGTCGTACATCATCTCAGTACTTCACAAGAGCAAATATACGATTAGTTGTGTCCCTATTTCGTCTGCGGTCGTCTAGATGATAGATAGGATGTATCTATGGCCGTACATCATCTCAGCACTTCCCAAGAGCGACAATACGCTTAGTTGTGCATCTATTGCGTCTGCACACGTCTAGAATGGTAGAAAGGCCGTATCAGTGGTCATATATCATCTCAGCACTTCACGAGAGCGAATATACGCTTAGTTATGAATCTATTGTGTCTTCGCATGTCTAGAATGATAGAAAGGACGTTTCTATAGCCGTTTATCTTCACAGCACTTCCCAAAAGCGAATATTCGCTTTGTTGTTGCTTTGTTGCGTCTGCGCACGTCTTGAATGATAGATAGGACGTATCTATAGCCATACATCACTCAGCACTTCACAAGAGCAAATATACGATTAGTTGTGTCCCTATTGCGTCTGCGGTCGTCTAGAATGATAGATAGGATGTATCTATGGCCGTACATCATCTCAGCACTTCCCAAGAGCGACAATACGCTTAGTTGTGCATCTATTGCGTCTGCACACGTCTAGAATGGTAGAAAGGCCGTATCAGTGGTCATATATCATCTCAGCACTTCACGAGAGCGAATATACGCTTAGTTATGAATCTATTGCGTCTTCGTATGTCTAGAATGATAGAAAAACGTATCTATAGCCGTTTATCTTCATAGCACTTCCCAAAAGCGAATATTCGCTTTGTTGTTGCTTTGTTGCGTCTGCGCACGTCTTGAATGATAGATAGGACGTATCTATAGCCATACATCACTCAGCACTTCACAAGAGCAAATATACGATTAGTTGTGTCCCTATTGCGTCTGCGGTCGTCTAGAATGATAGATAGGATGTATCTATGGCCGTACATCATCTCAGCACTTCCCAAGAGCGACAATACGCTTAGTTGTGCATCTATTGCGTCTGCACACGTCTAGAATGGTAGAAAGGCCGTATCAGTGGTCATATATCATCTCAGCACTTCACGAGAGCGAATATACGCTTAGTTATGAATCTATTGTGTCTTCGATGTCTAGAATGATAGAAACGACGTTTCTATAGCCGTTTATCTTCACAGCACTTCCCAAAGCGAATATTCGCTTTGTTGTTGCTTTGTTGCGTCTGCGCATGTCTTGAATGATAGATAGGACTTATCTATGGTCGTATATCATCTCAGTACTTCGCAAGAGTAAATATACGATTAGTTGTGTCCCTATTTCGTCTGCGGTCGTCTAGAATATAGATAGGATGTATCTATGGCCGTACATCATCTCAGCACTTCCCAAGAGCGACAATACGCTTAGTTGTGCATCTATTGCGTCTGCACACGTCTAGAATGGTAGAAAGGCCGTATCAGTGGTCATATATCATCTCAGCACTTCACGAGAGCGAATATACGCTTAGTTATGAATCTATTGTGTCTTCGCATGTCTAGAATGATAGAAAGGACGTTTCTATAGCCGTTTATCTTCATAGCACTTCCCAAAAGCGAATATTCGCTTTGTTGTTGCTTTGTTGCGTCTGCGCACGTCTTGAATGATAGATAGGACGTATCTATAGCCATACATCACTCAGCACTTCACAAGAGCAAATATACGATTAGTTGTGTCCCTATTGCGTCTGCGGTCGTCTAGAATGATAGATAGGATGTATCTATGGCCGTACATCATCTCAGCACTTCCCAAGAGCGACAATACGCTTAGTTGTGCATCTATTGCGTCTGCACACGTCTAGAATGGTAGAAAGGCCGTATCAGTGGTCATATATCATCTCAGCACTTCACGAGAGCGAATATACGCTTAGTTATGAATCTATTGTGTCTTCGTATGTCTAGAATGATAGAAAGGACGTTTCTATAGCCGTTTATCTTCATAGCACTTCCCAAAAGCGAATATTCGCTTTGTTGTTGCTTTGTTGCGTCTGCGCACGTCTTGAATGATAGATAGGACGTATCTATAGCCATACATCACTCAGCACTTCACAAGAGCAAATATACGATTAGTTGTGTCCCTATTGCGTCTGCGGTCGTCTAGAATGATAGATAGGATGTATCTATGGCCGTACATCATCTCAGCACTTCCCAAGAGCGACAATACGCTTAGTTGTGCATCTATTGCGTCTGCACACGTCTAGAATGGTAGAAAGGCCGTATCAGTGGTCATATATCATCTCAGCACTTCACAACAGCGAATATACGCTTAGTTATGAATCTATTGCTTCTTCGTATGTCTAGAATGATAGAAAGGACGTATCTATAGCCGTTAATCTTCACAGCAGTTCCCATGAGCGAATATTCGCTTTGTTGTTGCTTTGTTGCGTCTGCGCACGTCTTGAATGATAGATAGGACTTATCTATGGTCGTACATCATCTCAGTACTTCACAAGAGCAAATATACGATTAGTTGTGTCCCTATTGCGTCTGCGGTCGTCTAGAATGATAGATAGGATGTATCTATGGCCGTACATCATCTCAGCACTTCCCAAGAGCGACAATACGCTTAGTTGTGCATCTATTGCGTCTGCACACGTCTAGAATGGTAGAAAGGCCGTATCAGTGGTCATATATCATCTCAGCACTTCACGAGAGCGAATATACGCTTAGTTATGAATCTATTGTGTCTTCGCATGTCTAGAATGATAGAAAGGACGTTTCTATAGCCGTATCTTCACAGCAGTTCCCATGAGCGAATATTCGCTTTGTTGTTGCTTTGTTGCGTCTGCGCATGTCTTGAATGATAGATAGGACTTATCTATGTCGTATATCATCTCAGTACTTCACAAGAGCAAATATACGATTAGTTGTGTCCCTATTGCGTCTGCGGTCGTCTAGAATGATAGATAGGATGTATCTATGGCCGTACATCATCTCAGCACTTCCCAAGAGCGACAATACGCTTAGTTGTGCATCTATTGCGTCTGCACACGTCTAGAATGGTAGAAAGGCCGTATCAGTGGTCATATATCATCTCAACACTTCACGAGAGCGAATATACGCTTAGTTATGAATCTATTGTGTCTTCGTATGTCTAGAATGATAGAAAGGACGTTTCTATAGCCGTATATCTTCACAGCAGTTCCCATGAGCGAATATTCGCTTTGTTGTTGCTTTGTTGCGTCTGCGCACGTCTTGAATGATAGATAGGACTTATCTATGGTCGTACATCATCTCAGTACTTCACAAGAGCAAATATACGATTAGTTGTGTCCCTATTGCGTCTGCGGTCGTCTAGAATGATAGATAGGATGTATCTATGGCCGTACATGGTCTCAGCACTTCCCAAGAGCGACAATACGCTTAGTTGTGCATCTATTGCGTCTGCACACGTCTAGAATGGTAGAAAGGCCGTATCAGTGGTCATATATCATCTCAGCACTTCACGAGGCGAATATACGCTTAGTTATGAATCTATTGTGTCTTCGCATGTCTAGAATGATAGAAAGACGTTTCTATAGCCGTAATCTTCACAGCAGTTCCCATGAGCGAATATTCGCTTTGTTGTTGCTTTGTTGCGTCTGCGCATGTCTTGAATGATAGATAGGACTTATCTATGGTCGTATATCATCTCAGTACTTCGCAAGAGTAAATATACGATTAGTTGTGTCCCTATTTCGTCTGCGGTCGTCTAGATGATAGATAGGATGTATCTATGGCCGTACATCATCTCAGCACTTCCCAAGAGCGACAATACGCTTAGTTGTGCATCTATTGCGTCTGCACACGTCTAGAATGGTAGAAAGGCCGTATCAGTGGTCATATATCATCTCAGCACTTCACGAGAGCGAATATACGCTTAGTTATGAATCTATTGTGTCTTCGCATGTCTAGAATGATAGAAACGACGTTTCTATAGCGTTTATCTTCATAGCACTTCCCAAAGCGAATATTCGCTTTGTTGTTGCTTTGTTGCGTCTGCGCACGTCTTGAATGATAGATAGGACGTATCTATAGCCATACATCACTCAGCACTTCACAAGAGCAAATATACGATTAGTTGTGTCCCTATTGCGTCTGCGGTCGTCTAGAATGATAGATAGGATGTATCTATGGCCGTACATCATCTCAGCACTTCCCAAGAGCGACAATACGCTTAGTTGTGCATCTATTGCGTCTGCACACGTCTATAATGGTAGAAAGGCCGTATCAGTGGTCATATATCATCTCAGCACTTCACGAGAGCGAATATACGCTTAGTTATGAATCTATTGTGTCTTCGCATGTCTAGAATGATAGAAAGGACGTATCTATAGCCGTTTATCTTCATAGCACTTCCTAAAGCGAATATTCGCTTTGTTGTTGCTTTATTGCGTCTGCGCACGTCTTGAATGATAGATAGGACGTATCTATAGCCATACATCACACAGCACTTCACAAGAGCAAATATACGATTACTTGTGTCCCTATTGCGTCTGCGGTCGTCTAGAATGATAGATAGGATGTATCTATGGCCGTACATCATCTCAGCACTTCCCAAGAGCGACAATACGCTTAGTTGTGCATCTATTGCGTCTGCACACGTCTAGATGGTAGAAAGGCCGTATCAGTGGTCATATATCATCTCAGCACTTCACGAGAGCGAATATACGCTTAGTTATGAATCTATTGTGTCTTCGTATGTCTAGAATGATAGAAAGGACGAGCCGTTTATCTTCCCATGAGCGAATATTCGCTTGTTGTTGCTTTGTTGCGTCTGCGCATGTCTTGAATGAAGATAGGACTTATCTATGGTCGTATATCATCTCAGTACTTCGCAAGAGCAAATATACGATTAGTTGTGTCCCTATTTCGTCTGCGGTCGTCTAGAGTTGATAGATAGGATGTATCTATGGCCGTACATCATCTCAGCACTTCCCAAGAGCGACAATACGCTTAGTTGTGCATCTATTGCGTCTGCACACGTCTAGAATGGTAGAAAGGCCGTATCAGTGGTCATATATCATCTCACACTTCACGAGAGCGAATATACGCTTAGTTTGAATCTATTGTGTCTTCGCATGTCTAGAATGATAGAAACGACGTTTCTATAGCCGTTTATCTTCATAGCACTTCCAAAAGCGAATATTCGCTTTGTTGTTGCTTTGTTGCGTCTGCGCACGTCTTGAATGATAGATAGGACGTATCTATAGCCATACATCACTCAGCACTTCACAAGAGCAAATATACGATTAGTTGTGTCCCTATTGCGTCTGCGGTCGTCTAGAATGATAGATAGGATGTATCTATGGCCGTACATCATCTCAGCACTTCCCAAGAGCGACAATACGCTTAGTTGTGCATCTATTGCGTCTGCACACGTCTAGAATGGTAGAAAGGCCGTATCAGTGGTCATATATCATCTCAGCACTTCACGAGAGCGAATATACGCTTAGTTATGAATCTATTGTGTCTTCGTATGTCTAGAATGATAGAAAGGACGTATCTGTAGCCGTTTATCTTCACAG
The DNA here is from genome assembly GCA_001695595.3 of Plasmopara viticola. Classification (NCBI taxonomy): domain Eukaryota; phylum Oomycota; class Peronosporomycetes; order Peronosporales; family Peronosporaceae; genus Plasmopara; species Plasmopara viticola. The sequence continues at coordinate 15,578 of MBPM02000311.1, read as the reverse complement.
CACTTCCCATGAGCGAATATTCGCTTGGTTGTTGCTTTGTTGCGTCTGCGCATGTCTTGAATGAAAGATAGGACTTATCTATGGTCGTATATCATCTCAGTACTTCACAAGAGCAAATATACGATTAGTTGTGTCTATTGCGTCTGCGGTCGTCTAGAATGTTATAGATAGGATGTATCTATGGCCGTACATCATCTCAGCACTTCCCAAGAGCGACAATACGCTTAGTTGTGCATCTATTGCGTCTGCACACGTCTAGAATGGTAGAAAGGCCGTATCAGTGGTCATATATCATCTCAACACTTCACGAGAGCGAATATACGCTTAGTTGTGAATCTATTGTGTCTTCGCATGTCTAGAATGATAGAAACGACGTTTCTATAGCCGTTTATCTTCATAGCACTTCCCAAAAGCGAATATTCGCTTTGTTGTTGCTTTGTTGCGTCTGCGCACGTCTTGAATGATAGATAGGACGTATCTATAGCCATACATCACTCAGCACTTCACAAGAGCAAATATACGATTAGTTGTGTCCCTATTGCGTCTGCGGTCGTCTAGAATGATAGATAGGATGTATCTATGGCCGTACATCATCTCAGCACTTCCCAAGAGCGACAATACGCTTAGTTGTGCATCTATTGCGTCTGCACACGTCTATAATGGTAGAAAGGCCGTATCAGTGGTCATATATCATCTCAGCACTTCACAACAGCGAATATACGCTTAGTTATGAATCTATTGTGTCTTCGCATGTCTAGAATGATAGAAAGGACGTTTCTATAGCCGTTTATCTTCACAGCACTTCCCAAGAGCGAATATTCGCTTTGTTGTTGCTTTGTTGCGTCTGCGCACGTCTTGAATGATAGATAGGACGTATCTATAGCCATACATCACTCAGCACTTCACAAGAGCAAATATACGATTAGTTGTGTCCCTATTGCGTCTGCGGTCGTCTAGAATGATAGATAGGATGTATCTATGGCCGTACATCATCTCAGCACTTCCCAAGAGCGACAATACGCTTAGTTGTGCATCTATTGCGTCTGCACACGTCTAGATGGTAGAAAGGCCGTATCAGTAGTCATATATCATCTCAGCACTCAGCACACAGCGAATATACGCTTAGTTATGAATCTATTGTTCTTCGTATGTCTAGAATGATAGAAACGACGTATCTATAGCCGTATATCTTCACAGCAGTTCCCATGAGCGAATATTCGCTTTGTTGTTGCTTTGTTGCGTCTGCGCATGTCTTGAATGATAGATAGGACTTATCTATATCGTACACCATCTCAGTACTTCACAAGCGCAAATATGACGATTAGTTGTGTCCCTATTGCGTCTGCGGTCGTCTAGAATGATAGATAGGATGTATCTATGGCCGTACATCTCTCAGCACTTCCAAGAGCGACAATACGCTTAGTTGTGCATCTATTGCGTCTGCACACGTCTAGAATGGTAAAAAGGCCGTATCAGTGGTCATATATCATCTCAGCACTTCACAACAGCGAATATACGCTTAGTTATGAATCTATTGTGTCTTCGCATGTCTAGAATGATAGAAAGGACGTATCTATAGCCGTTTATCTTCACAGCACTTCCCAAAAGCGAATATTAGTTTGTTGGTGCTTTGTTGCGTCTGCGCACGTCTTGAATGATAGATAGGACGTATCTATAGCCGTACATCATCTCAGCACTTCACAAGAGCAAATATACGATTAGTTGTGTCCCTATTGCGTCTGCGGTCGTCTAGAATGATAGATAGGATGTATCTATGGCCGTACATCATCTCAGCACTTCCCAAGAGCGACAATACGCTTAGTTGTGCATCTATTGCGTCTGCACACGTCTAGAATGGTAGAAAGGCCGTATCAGTGGTCATATATCATCTCAGCACTTCACAACAGCGAATATACGCTTAGTTATGAATCTATTGCTTCTTCGTATGTCTAGAATGATAGAAACGACGTATCTATAGCCGTATATCTTCACAGCAGTTCCCATGAGCGAATATTCGCTTTTTGTTGCTTTGTTGCGTCTGCGCACGTCTTGAATGATAGATAGGACGTATCTATGGTCGTACATCACTCAGTACTTCACAAGAGCAAATATACGATTAGTTGTGTCCCTATTGCGTCTGCGGTCGTCTAGAATGATAGATAGGATGTATCTATGGCCCGTACATCATCTCAGCACTTCACAAGAGCGACAATACGCTTAGTTGTGCATCTATTGCGTCTGCACACGTCTAGAATGGTAGAAAGGCCGTATCAGTGGTCATATATCATCTCAGCACTTCACGAGAGCGAATATATGCTTAGTTATGAATCTATTGTGTCTTCGCATGTCTAGAATGATAGAAAGGACGTTTCTATAGCCGTATATCTTCACAGCAGTTCCCATGAGCGAATATTCGCTTTGTTGTTGCTTTGTTGCGTCTGCGCATGTCTTGAATGATAGATAGGACTTATCTATGGTCGTACATCATCTCAGTAGTTCACAAGAGCAAATATACGATTAGTTGTGTCCCTATTGCGTCTGCGGTCGTCTAGAATGATAGATAGGATGTATCTATGGCCGTACATCATCTCAGCACTTCCCAAGAGCGACAATACGCTTAGTTGTGCATCTATTGCGTCTGCACACGTCCAGAATGGTAGAAAGGCCGTATCAGTGGTCATATATCATCTCAGCACTTCACGAGAGCGAATATACGCTTAGTTATGAATCTATTGTGTCTTCGCATGTCTAGAATGATAGAAAGGACGTTTCTATAGCCGTATATCTTCACAGCAGTTCCCATGAGCGAATATTCGCTTTGTTGTTGCTTTGTTGCGTCTGCGCACGTCTTGAATGATAGATAGGACTTATCTATGGTCGTACATCATCTCATTACTTCACAAGAGCAAATATACGATTAGTTGTGTCCCTATTTCGTCTGCGGTCGTCTAGAATGATAGATAGGATGTATCTATGGCCGTACATCATCTCAGCACTTCCCAAGAGCGACAATACGCTTAGTTGTGCATCTATTGCGTCTGCACACGTCTAGAATGGTTGGAAGGCCGTATCAGTGGTCATATATCATCTCAACACTTCACGAGAGCGAATATACGCTTAGTTGTGAATCTATTGTGTCTTCGTATGTCTAGAATGATAGAAAGGACGTATCTGTAGCCGTTTATCTTCACAGCACTTCCCAAGAGCGAATATTCGCTTTGTTGTTGCTTTGTTGCGTCTGCGCACGTCTTGAATGATAGATAGGACGTATCTTTGGCCGTACATCATCTCAGCACTTCACAAGAGCAAATATACGATTAGTTGTGTCCCTATTGCGTCTGCGGTCGTCTAGAATGATAGATAGGATGTATCTATGGCCGTACATCATCTCAGCACTTCCCAAGAGCGACAATACGCTTAGTTGTGCATCTATTGCGTCTGCACACGTCTAGAATGGTAGAAAGGCCGTATCAGTGGTCATATATCATCTCAGCACTTCACGAGAGCGAATATACGCTTAGTTATAAATCCATTGTTCTTCGTATGTCTAGAATGATAGAAAGGACGTATCTATAGCCGTAAATCTTCACAGCAGTTCCCAAAAGCGAATATTCGCTTTGTTGTTGCTTTGTTGCGTCTGCGCACGTCTTGAATAATAGATAGGACGTATCTATGGCCGTAAAACATCTCAGCACTTCAAATATACGATTAGTTGTGTCCCTATTTCGTCTGCGGTCGTCTAGAATGATAGATAGGATGTATCTATGGCCGTACATCATCTCAGCACTTCCCAAGAGCGACAATACGCTTAGTTGTGCATCTATTGCGTCTGCACACGTCTAGAATGGTAGAAAGGCCGTATCTATGGTCATATATCATCTCAGCACTTCACGAGAGCGAATATACGCTTAGTTATGAATCTATTGTGTCTTCGCATGTCTAGAATGATAGAAAGGACGTTTTTATAGCCGTTTATCTTCACAGCAGTTCCCAAAAGCGAATATTCGCTTTGTTGTTGCTTTGTTGCGTCTGCGCACGTCTTGAATGATAGATAGGACGTATCTATAGCCATACATCACTCAGCACTTCACAAGAGCAAATATACGATTAGTTGTGTCCCTATTTCGTCTGCGGTCGTCTAGATGATAGATAGGATGTATCTATGGCCGTACATCATCTCAGCACTTCCCAAGAGCGACAATACGCTTAGTTGTGCATCTATTGCGTCTGCACACGTCTAGAAATGTTGAAAGGCCGTATAAGTGGTCATATATCATCTCAACACTTCACGAGAGCGAATATACGCTTAGTTATGAATCTATTGTGTCTTCGTATGTCTAGAATGATAGAAAGGACGTATCTGTAGCCGTTTATCTTCACAGCACTTCCCAAGAGCGAATATTCGCTTTGTTGTTGCTTTGTTGCGTCTGCGCACGTCTTGAATGATAGATAGGACGTATCTATAGCCATACATCACTCAACACTTCACAAGAGCAAATATACGATAGTTGTGTCCCTATTGCGTCTGCGGTCGTCTAGAATGATAGATAGGATGTATCTATGGCCGTACATCATCTCAGCACTTCCCAAGAGCGACAATACGCTTAGTTGTGCATCTATTGCGTCTGCACACGTCTAGAATGGTAGAAAGGCCGTATCAGTGGTCATATATCATCTCAGCACTTCACGAGAGCGAATATACGCTTAGTTATGAATCTATTGTGTCTTCGCATGTCTAGAATGATAGAAAGGACGTTTCTATAGCCGTTATCTTCATAGCAGTTCCCATGAGCGAATATTCGCTTTGTTGTTGCTTTGTTGCGTCTGCGCATGTCTTGAATGATAGATAGGACTTATCTATGGTCGTACATCATCTCAGTACTTCACAAGAGCAAATATACGATTAGTTGTGTCCCTATTGCGTCTGCGGTCGTCTAGATTGATAGATAGGATGTATCTATGGCCGTACATCATCTCAGCACTTCCCAAGAGCGACAATACGCTTAGTTGTGCATCTATTGCGTCTGCACACGTCTAGAATGGTAGAAAGGCCGTATCAGTGGTCATATATCATCTCAGCACTTCACGAGAGCGAATATACGCTTAGTTATGAATCTATTGTGTCTTCGTATGTCTAGAATGATAGAAAGGACGTATCTATAGCCGTTTATCTTCACAGCACTTCCCAAGAGCGAATATTCGCTTTGTTGTTGCTTTGTTGCGTCTGCGCACGTCTTGAATGATAGATAGGACGTATCTATAGCCATACATCACTCAGCACTTCACAAGAGCAAATATACGATTAGTTGTGTCCCTATTGCGTCTGCGGTCGTCTAGAATGATAGATAGGATGTATCTATGGCCGTACATCATCTCAGCACTTCCCAAGAGCGACAATACGCTTAGTTGTGCATCTATTGCGTCTGCACACGTCTAGAATGGTAGAAAGGCCGTATCAGTGGTCATATATCATCTCAGCACTTCACGAGAGCGAATATACGCTTAGTTATGAATCTATTGTTCTTCGTATGTCTAGAATGATAGAAAGGACGTTCTATAGCCGTTTATCTTCACAGCACTTCCCAAAGCGAATATTCGCTTTGTTGTTGCTTTGTTGCGTCTGCGCACGTCTTGAATGATAGATAGGACGTATCTATAGCCATACATCATCTCAGTACTTCACAAGAGCAAATATACGATTAGTTGTGTCCCTATTGCGTCTGCGGTCGTCTAGAATGATAGATAGGATGTATCTATGGCCGTACATCATCTCAGCACTTCCCAAGAGCGACAATACGCTTAGTTGTGCATCTATTGCGTCTGCACACGTCTAGAATGGTAGAAAGGCCGTATCAGTGGTCATATATCATCTCAGCACTTCACGAGCGAATATACGCTTAGTTATGAATCTATTGTGTCTTGCATGTCTAGAATGATAGAAAGGACGTTTTATAGCCGTTTATCTTCACAGCAGTTCCAAAAGCGAATATTCGCTTTGTTGTTGCTTTGTTGCGTCTGCGCACGTCTTGAATGATAGATAGGACGTATCTATAGCCATACATCACTCAGCACTTCACAAGAGCAAATATACGATTAGTTGTGTCCCTATTGCGTCTGCGGTCGTCTAGAATGATAGATAGGATGTATCTATGGCCGTACATCATCTCAGCACTTCCAAGAGCGACAATACGCTTAGTTGTGCATCTATTGCGTCTGCACACGTCTAGAATGGTAGAAAGGCCGTATCAGTGGTCATATATCATCTCAGCACTTCAAGAGAGCGAATATACGCTTAGTTATGAATCTATTGTGTCTTCGTATGTCTAGAATGATAGAAAGGACGTATCTATAGCCGTTTATCTTCACAGCACTTCCCAAGAGCGAATATTCGCTTTGTTGTTGCTTTGTTGCGTCTGCGCACGTCTTGAATGATAGATAGGACGTATCTATAGCCATACATCACTCAGCACTTCACAAGAGCAAATATACGATTAGTTGTGTCCCTATTGCGTCTGCGGTCGTCTAGAATGATAGATAGGATGTATCTATGGCCGTACATCATCTCAGCACTTCCAAGAGCGACAATACGCTTAGTTGTGCATCTATTGCGTCTGCACACGTCTAGAATGGTAGAAAGGCCGTATCAGTGGTCATATATCATCTCAGCACTTCACGAGAGCGAATATACGCTTAGTTATGAATCTATTGTGTCTTCGTATGTCTAGAATGATAGAAAGGACGTATCTTAGCCGTTTATCTTCACAGCACTTCCCAAGAGCGAATATTCGCTTGTTGTTGCTTTGTTGCGTCTGCGCACGTCTTGAATGATAGATAGGACGTATCTATAGCATAATCACTCAGCACTTCACAAGAGCAAATATACGATTAGTTGTGTCCTATTGCGTCTGCGGTCGTCTAGAATGATAGATAGGATGTATCTATGGCCGTACATCATCTCAGCACTTCCCAAGAGCGACAATACGCTTAGTTGTGCATCTATTGCGTCTGCACACGTCTAGAATGGTAGAAAGGCCGTATCAGTGGTCATATATCATCTCAGCACTTCAGGAGAGCGAATATACGCTTAGTTATGAATCTATTGTGTCTTCGCATGTCTAGAATGATAGAAAGGACGTATCTATAGCCGTTTTCTTCACAGCACTTCCCAAAGCGAATATTCGCTTTGTTGTTGCTTTGTTGCGTCTGCGCACGTCTTGAATGATAGATAGGACGTATCTATAGCCGTACATCATCTCAGCACTTCACAAGAGCAAAAATACGATTAGTTGTGTCCCTATTGCGTCTGCGGACGTCTAGAATGATCGATGGACGTATCTATGGCCGTACATCATCTCAGCACTTCCCAAGAGCGAAAATACGCTTAGTTGTGCATCTATTGCGTCTGCACACGTCTAGAATGGTAGAAAGGCCGTATCAGTGGTCATATATCATCTCAGCACTTCACGAGAGCGAATATACGCTTAGTTATGAATCTATTGTGTCTTCGCATGTCTAGAATGATAGAAAGGACGTTTCTATAGCCGTATATCTTCACAGCAGTTCCCATGAGCGAATATTCGCTTTGTTGTTGCTTTGTTGCGTCTGCGCATGTCTTGAATGATAGATAGGACTTATCTATGGTCGTCATCATCTCAGTACTTCACAAGAGCAAATATACGATTAGTTGTGTCCCTATTGCGTCTGCGGTCGTCTAGAATGATAGATAGGATGTATCTATGGCCGTACATCATCTCAGCACTTCCCAAGAGCGACAATACGCTTAGTTGTGCATCTATTGCGTCTGCACACGTCTAGAATGGTAGAAAGGCCGTATCAGTGGTCATATATCATCTCAGCACTTCACGAGAGCGAATATACGCTTAGTTATGAATCTATTGTGTCTTCGTATGTCTAGAATGATAGAAAGGACGTATCTATAGCCGTTTATCTTCACAGCACTTCCCAAGAGCGAATATTCGCTTTGTTGTTGCTTTGTTGCGTCTGCGCACGTCTTGAATGATAGATAGGACGTATCTATAGCCATACATCATCTCAGCACTTCACAAGAGCAAATATACGATTAGTTGTGTCCCTATTGCGTCTGCGGTCGTCTAGAATGATAGATAGGATGTATCTATGGCCGTACATCATCTCAGCACTTCCCAAGAGCGACAATACGCTTAGTTGTGCATCTATTGCGTCTGCACACGTCTAGAATGGTAGAAAGGCCGTATCTATGGTCATATATCATCTCAGCACTTCACGAGTGCGAATATACGCTTAGTTATGAATCTTTTGTGTCTTTGCATGTCTAGAATGATAGAAAGGACGTTTTTATAGCCGTTTATCTTCACAGCAGTTCCCAAAGCGAATATTCGCTTTGTTGTTGCTTTGTTGCGTCTGCGCACGTCTTGAATGATAGATAGGACGTATCTATAGCCATACATCATCTCAGCACTTCACAAGAGCAAATATACGATTAGTTGTGTCCCTATTGCGTCTGCGGTCGTCTAGAATGATAGATAGGATGTATCTATGGCCGTACATCATCTCAGCACTTCCCAAGAGCGACAATACGCTTAGTTGTGCATCTATTGCGTCTGCACACGTCTAGAATGTTGAAAGGCCGTATAGTGGTCATATATCATCTCAACACTTCACGAGAGCGAATATACGCTTAGTTATGAATCTATTGTGTCTTCGTATGTCTAGAATGATAGAAAGGACGTATCTGTAGCCGTTTATCTTCACAGCACTTCCCAAGAGCGAATATTCGCTTTGTTGTTGCTTTGTTGCGTCTGCGCACGTCTTGAATGATAGATAGGACGTATCTATAGCCATACATCACTCAGCACTTCACAAGAGCAAATATACGATTACTTGTGTCCCTATTGCGTCTGCGGTCGTCTAGAATGATAGATAGGATGTATCTATGGCCGTACATCATCTCAGCACTTCCCAAGAGCGACAATACGCTTAGTTGTGCATCTATTGCGTCTGCACACGTCTAGAATGGTAGAAAGGCCGTATCAGTGGTCATATATCATCTCAACACTTAGAGAGCGAATATACGCTTAGTTATGAATCTATTGTGTCTTCGTATGTCTAGAATGATAGAAAGGACTATCTATAGCCGTTTTTTCACAGCACTTCCCAAAAGCGAATATTCGCTTTGTTGTTGCTTTGTTGCGTCTGCGCACGTCTTGAATGATAGATAGGACGTATCTATAGCCATACACCAATCAGCACTTCACAAGAGCAAATATACGATTAGTTGTGTCCCTATTGCGTCTGCGGTCGTCTAGAATGATAGAATGAATGTATCTATGGCCGTACATCATCTCAGCACTTCCCAAGAGCGACAATACGCTTAGTTGTGCATCTATTGCGTCTGCACACGTCTAGAATGGTAGAAAGGCCGTATCAGTGGTCATATATCATCCAGCACTTCACGAGAGCGAATATACGCTTAGTTATGAATCTATTGTGTCTTCGCATGTCTAGAATGATAGAAAGGACGTTTCTATAGCCATATATCTTCACAGCAGTTCCCATGAGCGAATATTCGCTTTGTTGTTGCTTTGTTGCGTCTGCGCATGTCTTGAATGATAGATAGGACTTATCTATGGTCGTCCATCATCTCAGTACTTCACAAGAGCAAATATACGATTAGTTGTGTCCCTATTGCGTCTGCGGTCGTCTAGATTGTTAGATAGGATGTATCTATGGCCGTACATCATCTCAGCACTTCCCAAGAGCGACAATACGCTTAGTTGTGCATCTATTGCGTCTGCACACGTCTAGAATGGTAGAAAGGCCGTATCAGTGGTCATATATCATCTCAACACTTAAGAGAGCGAATATACGCTTAGTTATGAATCTATTGTGTCTTCGTATGTCTAGAATGATAGAAAGGACGTATCTGTAGCCGTTTATCTTCACAGCACTTCCCAAGAGCGAATATTCGCTTTGTTGTTGCTTTGTTGCGTCTGCGCACGTCTTGAATGATAGATAGGACGTATCTATAGCCATACATCACTCAGCACTTCACAAGAGCAAATATACGATTAGTTGTGTCCCTATTGCGTCTGCGGTCGTCTAGAATGATAGATAGGATGTATCTATGGCCGTACATGGTCTCAGCACTTCCCAAGAGCGACAATACGCTAAGTTGCGCATCTATTGCGTCTGCACACGTCTAGAATGGTAGAAAGGCCGTATCAGTGGTCATACATCATCTCAGCACTTCACGAGAGCGAATATACGCTTAGTTATGAATCTATTGCTTCTTCGTATGTCTAGAATGATAGAAAGGACGTATCTATAGCCGTTTTTCTTCACAGCACTTCCAAAAGCGAATATTCGCTTTGTTGTTGCTTTGTTGCGTCTGCGCACGTCTAGAATGATAGATAGGACGTATTTATAGCCATACATCATCTCAGTACCTTACAAGAGCAAATATACGACTAGTTGTGTCCCTATTTCGTCTGCGGTCGTCTAGAATGATAGATAGGATGTATCTATGGCCGTACATCATCTCAGCACTTCCCAAGAGCGACAATACGCTTAGTTGTGCATCTATTGCGTCTGCACACGTCTAGAATGGTAGAAAGGCCGTATATATGGTCATATAGCATCTCAGCACTTCACGAGTGCGAATATACGCTTAGTTATGAATCTATTGTGTCTTTGCATGTCTAGAATGATAGAAAGGACGTTTTATAGCCGTTTATCTTCACAGCAGTTCCCAAAAGCGAATATTCGCTTTGATGTTGCTTTGTTGCGTCTGCGCATGTCTCGAATGATAGATAGGATGTATCTATGGCCGTACATCATCTCAGCACCTCACAAGAGCGACAATACGCTTAGTTGTGCATCTATTGCGTCTGCAAACGTCTAGAATGGTAGAAAGGCCGTATCAGTGGTCATATATCATCTCAGGACTTCACTAGAGCGAATATACGCTTAGTTGTGCTTCTACCGCGTCTGCACACGTCTAGAATGGTAGAAAGGCCGTATCTATGGTCATATATCATCTCAGCACTTCACAACAGCGAATATACGCTTAGTTATGAATCTATTGCTTCTTCGTATGTCTAGAATGATAGAAAGGACGTATCTCTAGCCGTATATCTTCACAGCAGTTCCCATGAGCGAATATTCGCTTTGTTGTTGCTTTGTTGCGTCTGCGCACGTCTTGAATGATAGATAGGACTTATCTATGGTCGTACATCAATCCAGTACTTCACAAGAGCAAATATACGATTAGTTGTGTCCCTATTGCGTCTGCGGTCGTCTAGAATGATAGATAGGATGTATCTATGGCCGTACATCATCTCAGCACTTCCCAAGAGCGACAATACGCTTAGTTGTGCATCTATTGCGTCTGCACACGTCTAGAATGGTAGAAAGGCCGTATCAGTGGTCATATATCATCTCAGCACTTCACAACAGCTAATATACGCTTAGTCGTGAATCTTTTGCTTCTTCGTATGTCTAGAATGATAGAAAGGACGTATCTATAGCCGTTTATCTGCATAGCACTTCCCAAAAGCGAATATTAGCTTTGTTGGTGCTTTTTTGCGTCTGTGCACGTCTTGAATGACAGATACGACGTATCTATAGCCGTACATCATCTCAGCACTTCACAAGAGCAAATATACTATTGGTTGTGTCCCTATTGCGTCTTCGGTCGTCTAGAATGATAGGTAGGATGTATCTATGGCCGTACATCATCTCAGCACTTCGCAAGTGCGACAATACGCTTAGTTGTGCATCTATTGCGTCTGCACACGTCTAGAATGGTAGAAAGGCCGTAGTCATGGTCATATATCATCTCAGGACTTCACTAGAGCGAATATACGCTTAGTTGTGCTTCTACCGCGTCTGCACACGTCTAGAATGGTAGAAAGGCCGTATCAGTGGTCATATATCATCTCAGCACTTCACAACAGCGAATATACGCTAAGTCGTGAATCTATTGCGTCTTCGCATGTCTAGAATGATAGAAAGGACGTATCTATAGCCTTTATCTTCACAGCACTTCCCAAAAGCGAATATTCGCTTTGTTGTTGCTTTGTTGCGTCTGCGCACGTCTAGAATGATAGATAGGACGTATCTATAGCCGTACATCATCTCAGCACTTCACAAGAGCAAATATACGATTAGTTGTGTCCCTATTGCGTCTGCGGTCGTCTAGAATGATAGGTAGGATGTATCTATGGCCGTACATTATCTCAGCACCTCACAAGAGCGACAATACGCTTAGTTGTGCATCTATTGCGTCTGCACACGTCTAGAATGGTAGAAAGGCCGTAGCTATGGTCATATATCATCTCAGGACTTCACTATAGCGAATATACGCTTAGTTGTGCTTCTACCGCGTCTACACACGTCTAGAATGGTAGAAAGGCCGTATCTATGGTCATATATCATCTCAGCACTTCACAACAGCGAATATACGCTTAGTCGTGAATCTATTGCTTCTTCGTATGTCTAGAATGATAGAAGGGACGTATCTATAGCCTTTTATCTTCACAGCACTTCCCAAGAGCGAATATTGGCTTTGTTGTTGCTTTGTTGCGTCTGCGCACGTCTAGAATGATAGATAGGACGTATCTATGGCCGTACATCATCTCAGCACTTCCCAAGAGCGACAATACGCTTAATTGTGCATCTATTGCGTCTGCACACGTCTAGAAGGCTAGAAAGGCCGTATCAGTGGTCATATATCATCTCAGCACTTCACAACAGCAGTATACGCTTAGTTGTGAATCTATTGCTTCTTCGTATGTCTAGAATGATAGAAAGGACGTATCTATAGCCTTTTATCTTCACAGCACTTCCCAAAAGCGAATATTCGCTTTGTTGTTGCTTTGTTGCGTCTGCGCACGTCTAGAATGATAGATAGGACGTATCTATAGCCGTACATCATCTCAGCACTTCACAAGAGCAAATATACGATTAGTTGTGTCCCTATTGCGTCTGCGGTCGTCTAGAATGATAGCTAGGATGTATCAATGGCCGTACATAATCTCAGCACCTCACAAGAGCGACAATACGCTTAGTTGTGCATCTATTGCGTCTGCACACGTCTAGAATGGAAGAAAGGCCGTAGCTATGGTCATATATCATCTCAGGACTTCACTAGAGCGAATATACGCTTAGTTGTGCTTCTACCGCGTCTACACACGTCTGAAATGGTAGAAAATCCGTATCTATGGTCATATATCATCTCAGCACTTCAGAACAGCGAATATACGCTTATTCGTGAATTTATTGCTTCTTTGTATGTCTAGAATGATAGAAGGGACGTATCTATAGCCGTTTGGCTTCACAGCACTTCCCAAGAGCGAATATTCGCTTTGTTGTTGCTTTGTTGCGTCTGCGCACGTCTTAGATGATAGATAGGACGTATCTATGGCCGTACATCATCTCAGCACTTCTCAAGAGCGACAATACGCTTAATTGTGCATCTATTGCGTCTGCACACGTCTAGAAGGCTAGAAAGGCCGTATCAATGGTCATATATCATCTCAGCACATCACAACAGCCAGTATACGCTTAGTCGTGAATCTATTGCTTCTTCGTATGCTTAGAATGATAGAAAGGACGAATTTATAGCCGTTTATCTTCACAGCACTTCCCAAAAGCGAATATTCGCTTTGTTGTTGCTTTGTTGCGTCTGCGCACGTCTTAGATGATAGATAGGACGTATCTATGGCCGTACATCATCTCAGCACTCCCAAGAGCGACAATACGCTTAATTGTGCATCTATTGCGTCTGCACACGTCTAGAAGGCTAGAAAGGCCGTATCAGTGGTCATATATCATCTCAGCACATCAACAACAGCCAGTATACGCTTAGTCGTGAATCTATTGCTTCTTCGTATGCTTAGAATGATAGAAAGGACGATTTATAGCCGTTTATCTTCAGCACTTCCCAAAAGCGAATATTCGCTTTGTTGTTGCTTTGTTGCGTCTGCGCACGTCTAGAATGATAGATAGGACGTATCTATAGCCGTATATCATCTCAGCACTTCACAAGAGCAAATATACGATTAGTTGTGTCCCTATTGCGTCTGCGGTCGTCTAGAATGATAGATAGGATGTATCTATGGCCGTACATCATCTCAGCACTTCACAAGAGCGACAATACGCTTAGTTGTGCATCTATTGCGTCTGCACACGTCTAGAATGGTAGAAAGGCCGTATCAGTGGTCATATATCATCTCAGCACTTCACAACAGCTAATATACGCTTAGTCGTGAATCTATTGCGTCTTCGTATGTCTAGAATGATAGAAAGGACGTATCTATAGCCGTTTAATCTGCATAGCACTTCCAAAAGCGAATATTAGCTTGTTGTGCTTTTTTTGCGTCTGTGCACGTCTTGAATGACAGATACGGACGATCTATAGCCGTACATCATCTCAGCACTTCACAAGAGCAAATATACCTATTAGTTGTGCCCTATTGCGTCTGCGGTCGTCTAGAATGATAGATAGGATGTATCGATGGCCGTACATCATCTCAGCACTTCGCATTGCGACAATACGCTTAGTTGAGCATCTATTGCGTCTGCACACGTCTAGAATGGTAGAAGGCCGTAGCTATGGCATCATATCATCTCAGGACTTCACTAGAGCGAATATTCGCTTTGGTTGTGCTTTTACCGCGTCTGCACACGTCCTAGAATGGTAGAAAGGCCGTATAGTGTCATATATCATCTCAGCACTTCACAACAGCGAATATACGCTAAGTCGTGAATCTATTGCGTCTTCGCATGTCTAGAATGATAGAAAGGACGTATCTATAGCCGTTTATCTTCACAGCATTCCCAAAGCGGATATTGGCTTTGTTGTTGCTTTGTTGCGTCTGCGCACGTCTAGAATGATAGATAGGACGTATCTATACCGTACATCATCTCAGCACTTCACAAGAGCAAATATACGATTAGTTGTGTCCCTATTGTAGGATGTATCTATGCCGTACATTATCTCAGCACCTCACAGAGCGACAATACGCTTAGTTGTGCTCTATTGCGTCTGCACGTCTAGAATGGTAGAAAGGCGTATCTATGGTCCTTATCATCTCAGGACTTCCACTATAGCGAATATGACGCTTAGTTGTTGCTTCTACCGCGTCTACACACGTCTAGAATGGTAAAGAGGCCGTATCTATGGTATATATCATTCAGCACTTCAGAAGCGATATACGGTTAGTCGTGAATATTGCTTCTTCGTATGTCTAGAATGATAGAAAGGACGTATCTATAGCCGTAGATCTTCACAGCAGTTCCAAAAGCGAATATTCGCTTTTGTTGTTGCTTTGTTGCGTCTGCGGTGTCTAGAATGATAGAAAGGATATTATAGCCGTTTACCTTCATAGCCGTTCCAAAAGCGAATATTCGCTTTGTTGTGCTTTGTTGCGTCTGCGCACGTCTAGAATGATAGATAGGACGTATCTATGGCCGTACATCATCTCAGCACTTCCAAGGCACAATAACGCTTAATTGTGCCTCTATTGCGTCTGCACACGTCTAGAAGGCTAGAAAGGCCGTATCAGTGGTCATGTATC